>JACXGI010004894.1:0-31784 GCA_016801175.1 Esox masquinongy
GGGGGGGGGGGGGGTTGGGGGGTGTTCAGAAGCATGTCGGTCTGTAATTAAGTCCTGAGACCTCCACACCAACACACACAGACAGACACTCCCTTCTGTCTCAGGAGTCTGAGGAGGTGGACGTGGAAGAGACGGTGCGGCTCTTGGTCTTTGGCACCACCAGTATCTCGTCCCCGTCTTGGACCATGTACGAGTGGAGAGCCCGGCTGCTGTACTTCATCTCCTCTGGTCCCAGAGCTGAGCCCAGCTCACGGGCAATGTAATACAGCCGCATGCCATTAGCCGGCAGCCCCACCAGGGCCCTGAGTTCCTTCTTGAGCTCCCCGACCGTCTGCTCCAGCCGCAGGCTCAGTGACTCCGCCCGGTCACCCCAACGCACCTCCAGCGTGGCCGTGCAGCGCGGACGCAAGTCCACCTCAGCCAGGGGAGCAAGCCGGCCGTACTTGGATACCAGGACGTGGTACCTGCGGAGACGGAACAGGGTGGAATTGAGGTTGGGTTTGGTCCTTTGGTCCAGAGGTGGCAACATTGGGCAGGAGCTCTTTGTGGGAACATTTTACAGGCGTATGATAGACTGTGACACTCTTCTCCATAATAAACATTTTAGCCAGTTTCTTTGTTCAACAAATACAACAAATATGTACCTTTTCCTATTGTTCATATTTTAAGTAGAGATTATTGACCAATATTGCATTTTGAATGCCTGCAATATTAAATGTGCTCAATGGTTAAGACCACAGGTTGCCCATATTTAGCAATTATAGAGTTCTAAATGAACTTTGTGTACACACTGATTCTTAAAGAAAATAACCAATAGATGCTCTCATCTTGCCGCTTTGCAACTATATGTTTTCTGTTTCCTGATCGTTCATCTCCTTGTAGCTTTTGAGACATGCAGCTGAGGCTCAGGTACTAATCACTTTAACTGTTGGTAGGGCTTTCTGCTTGTGCCACCAAAACTCTTCAACTTGTCCTGCCCGGTGTTCAACGTTCTCAGGTTTTCCCATGTCACCCCGGTCCTCCACTCACTCCACTACAGGAGAGCAGCTCCCAGTCAGCCCAGTCAAAACTCCTCTGTCCTTTGCACCATATTATTGAAACCCACTTCCCCTGAAGATAGGACAGCAGTGTCCCTGCACATTTTCAGAAAGCATTGCTAACAGAAAAGACAATAGCTTTTGAAAGAGTATGTAAAATAACGATCTCTATTCAACTTGAAAGAGCTTTGCATTTGCAGATTTTTTTTTCACTTTTTTTGGTTGATCAGCGGCAAAAACTCACTGATTTCACATTGTAATGCAAAATGTGGAAAATTCCAAGGTGGTGAATACTTTTGAGATCCTCTGTACACACACCACACCCTATGAAAAAAAAAAAATTTTTAGAAATTTACTGAGAAACAAAACTGAAATATCACATGTACATAAAGGTCCGGAAAACTTTAAACTCACAATTTCCGTGATTTGCCTAGATGGGATCAAAACATGCACCTGTATACGTAGAGTGGCGTTGCTCACCAGTGACAACATTTCAATGAATACTCCTCCCAATGCAAACGTGTGTCATGCCGCCAATTGAGTTAGCATCCATTTTATCAACGTAATTCAGTTTCCCAGGAGTAAGGCAGAAACGGATCACATTTGCAGGCAGCCTTGTCAAGCACACAAAAGATGTCACAGTGACATGCTTTCCTGAGTTTTACAAGTTTCCATCAGGTTTAGCCATATTAGCCAGATTGTTCCAAGTTGTTTAGGCTGTAGCTTTGGTCTAACCACCTCAGGAACGGGCTCTGCCGGTCAGCAGAGCCTGATTTTAAAAACTACTTCAGTATATTTCTTTGTCTTTTTTCATCGCCTACTTGATTTGACCAGTTTCTCCCATTCTTCCTTCTAGAGCTCCTGAAACGGCGATCATTAGGTCTCTCAACAGATGTTCAATTGGGTTCAAGTCCGCCCTTTGACTGGGCCTCTCAAGCACATTCACAGACTCCAGTGGGGTCTTGGTTGTGTGCTTTGGGTTGTTGTCAAGCTGAAAGATGATTCTTTCCCCCAGTCTGAGGTCCTGTGCGCTCTGGATCAGGTTTTCTTCAAGGACCTCTCTGGAATTTGCTGTGTTCATCCTTCCCTCAATCCTGACCAGTCTCCCAGCCCCTGCCACCGAGAAGCTTCCCCGTAACGTGATGTTCCCACTCCCATGCTTCACCATAGAAATGGTATTAGCCAGGTGATGAGAGATACCTTATTTTCACCAGATTGGCATTCAGGCCTTATAGTTTGATTTTGGTCACATCAGACTAGAGAATCTTGTTCCTCATGGTTTCACAGTCCTTCAGGTGGCATGTTATATGCCTTTTAATCAGGAGGGGCTTCTGTCTAGCCACTCTCTATAAAGGCCTGATTGATGGTGCTGCAGAGATGGTTGTCCTTCTGGCAGGTTGTCCCATCACTCAAAGAGAAACTCTGAAGTTCTGTTAGAGTGGCCATTGGATTCTTGGTCATTTCTTTGGCCAGATTGGCAGCTCTACAAAGTGTCTTGATGTTTCCAAAATTATACCTTTTCACAACGGACACCAATAATGTTCAAGAGTCATCAAGGATGATCAAAAGATGCAGGACACATCAGAGCTCAATTTCTGGTGTAATTGCAAAATTGTCTGACTACGTATCTACATGAGTTATTTCAGTTTTTAATTTTCAATTAATTGGCAAACATTTCGAAAAAGGTGATTTCCCTTTGTCATTATGGATTATTGTGTGTAGACTGACGGCAAAACAAATGTATTTCATAATTTAGAAATTAAGTCTTTAACAAATAAAAATGTGAAGAATGTGAAGTGGTCTGAATACCTTCAGAAGGCACTGTATATCTGAAAGATTATAACGAGGTAAAAAACATTGAAACATTTTTCAATACATTAACATGAATTACTATCCCAAAAACAAAGCTGGAAGTGCATATTAGGAGTGATGTGTGCTTGTTTGGGAAACACAGGGAGCTCTCTACTTTCTACCTCTCTGTGCCGTGAGAAAAAAGTTACACCCCCTCAGGGGATCACAGAGTTAGAGATAAGGAACCCAGGAACGATTAAATAAAATCCCAGAGAAAAAGCCTTTCTCTTTTCAAAGCTACTGTAACAGCTGGGCCAATCAAAGAAATTTCCCCTTCCCTCCCCAAAAACCCTGCCTGGGTTTCAGTGTGTGGGTAGTCAGGATTTCAGAGATGCAAGTGCCACTGCCTTGGGAATTCTCGTCTAACACAAAAAGTGCCATTTTGTGTGAAACCCATTTCCACTCACTTAAAGGTCTCATTTACTGTGGTAACTAACCACTTGTACACCTCGCTGAATAACATGGCAGGCGATGACAGTATGGTAATGCTAAATGTCATTTTTAAAGGTCCTACCTTAGTGTGGTGCCTCTGTGTATATATACGGCCAAAGTATTGGGGCTAATACCTTACCCTGTATCTACCCTCCATCTTGAAGCGACTTATCGTCTGGTGTTTCATGCCTCCCTCTGTTCTTTAATCCACCTCTGCACCCTGGCTGACAGCTGACGTGCTAAAAGGTTTGTGTTATGTAGCATTACGTTACTCACTTCACCGGTATGCCCCTAATCCCCCTCCTCTGCCTTGTACTAATTTCCCCATCTCACTTCCTGCTTCATACCACTAATCTTTATCATTCCCATCTCTTCATTAACCAGAGTGCTCTTTATCTGTAGCCCAGTCTTTTACCAACCCGCGAGGTGTCCTTTATTTGAAAATGGATTGACGAGAAAAACTAAAAAACATGTTTTGCTTGTTACATAAATCTGGGAACAAGCAAGTTACCTCCGATAGCTGCAAAAGTGGATTCTATTAAAGTGAATGGCTTCTATTAAACTGAATAGATGTCCATTTATTTTTTGATTTAAGGAGACCTCACAAGGTATAGGTCTATTCATTTTGTAGGTGGTTGTTTAGAGTTTTTTAGGTCACGTAGCCCAGGGATCTTTTGTTATTCAGTGATAAGGGTTAGCAGGTCTAAAATGAATCATTGTATGGCAGAGGAATTAAATTGAATGGCTGTTTTCAAATGTGACTTAAACTTTTTTTCCATTTCAGCTATGACATACTATGACCCCATTCTGTTTCCTTAGAACCCCTTAGAACAGAGTGGATGGAAATCATGAGAGAAAGAACATCAATGATAATTGATGTTATTTTCTACAAAATCTTTGCCTGATCTCAGCTTTTAATAGAAGGTATTTGTGTACATATTAGTTTCACAAATTAGAAACAAATTTGCATATACATAGTGGCCCTACTTCAAGGGACCAAAAGTATTGGGACAACTTGATTGACATATTTTTTGGTGTGTTCTAACACCTCATTTCCGTAGATGTAAAAGAGCTGTCAATGTCTGGTTTTGACTTTAGCCTTTGAAGCCTGCAATTGGTGTCTGTCAGCATGATGATCAAAAATATATCATTGTACGTTAAGGAAGCGAGGCTGGAAGAAAATCGAAAAGAAGCATCAAAACAACCATTTTGAGCCACATTAAAATTAAACCAAGCACCTGCAAGCCTGGTAGGAAGACCTCAATATTGGATAACGGAAAAATGTCACCCTAATGAAAACATAAATAATTACAAATGTCAGCCAAATCAGGAACACACTCCAGGATGCATGCATGTCAGCCACTGCCCTCTGCAGAGGACTTCAACAGTCAAACTACAGATGCAACACTTCAAGGTGCAAATCACCATGCCGTTGGCTGGCATAACCAGGATGCTAGGGAAAGCAATTCTTTATGTGGCTACAGAGTTCTGGAAAAAAAATATTTGAATGATTTTCAAAATTAACGGCCCAGGATCCACAGCATACCACCTCATTAGCTAGATATGGTGGTAGTACGGGGGTAGTAATGGCCTAGAAATGAATGGCTGCCACTAGAACTGGCTCACATGTTTTCATTGATGATGTAAGTAATGACTACATCAACAGAATAACATTCTGAAATATACAGAAACATAATTTCTACTAAAGTAAAAGCTAAGTCAATGCAGCAAGACAGTGATCGCAAACAAGTTCATGACTGACCAAGTCAATCTTCATGTTAATCTAATTTAAAAGGCATTTAATTTACTTAAGACAAAAACCTAAATAAAGATGTCAGCAGTAAAGGCCTGGCAGAGCATCAGCAGAGAAGGTAAATAGTGTCTACTCAGGATCAACAGGGCACTATTGTCCTGAAAGGATATATGACCAAATACTAAATATAAATCCTTAATTTGGACTTTGAATCAATCCGTCCCAAACATTTTGTGTTTCTATAGTACAAAGTATAAATATGTTTACATTTCTAAATAGCAAAACCAGACAAATGCTCCCAAATGAAAGCTGAGTATGTACACTTTAACCTAAAATTACCTGTTTGATTTAAAATCCAAACATTTGGGGTATCGAGCCAAAATCACACCTTTATAAAGGAGGGCGGTGTAATTCCTTCAGACTGAAAATATTATTACATAGTGTTTGAGAGACATTCATAGCTCCAATTAAGGAATCAAGAAATGTGTTGCTTTTTGACATGGTGGGAGTCGCCACATGTTCTTACATCCAAATGGGCCCAGGTGCCAAAGAAAGCTTGGGAACCCCGGCAGCAGGCTCTTCTTCTTTCTCTCACCTTACCTCCAGCCGACTACTCTTTCCCTCTGCTCTTACCTTACCCGTCCCCTCTCCCCCTCCTTACGCTTGTATCTCCATTCCCCAGCCCCGCATCGTTCCAATCTCCTGACCTGAATCAGAATGCCGCTTACGTTCAACACATCAGTGACCATATCTATGACTAAGACTTTGCAGCTCAGCCCAGGTTATTGTTACTCAAAGGCAGCTCTCTGTCAGATCTCTGCAGGTTGACGTGGCCGGTGGTGTTCATCTGAGAGGCTGTGACCCGCTCTCCTTTCTGTGATCCCAGAGGGCGACGGAAGGTGGGCCTGGGGTGCTCTGGACCCGGGCCAAAAGGAGCCTGGCAGCCCTGCCCACTGACGACATGCAGCACATCCTTAAACATGCACATGCGTAACCCCACCACACACACATTGTCTTCATCTGTCCGGTGCTGTCAGATCAAGACAATACACCCGGGTCCACAAGCAACATTCAAACGGATTCAAACAGTTGAACGGTTGTGTCTATCGAGACACCTAATGGCTACAGAAACATCCTCCTGCTCCATACTGCCAGGCTGGCCGTGACAACAGCACTACTTTGTTAATTGCTTTTGCCTTAAAGACTCAATAGTTATCTGGTAAAAAAAGAGAAGAAAATCAGCACTGCTCAATCAAAACCACCTAACCTATAGCAGAGTGCTTTCAACACACCCATTAATTCCGACACACCCACTTGCCCTTTCCACTAACCCACTCGCCCTTTCCACACACCCACTCTGGTCATCATATTGTGCTGCTGTTACTCTCTTCTTGATATTAGCGGGACAATCTTTGCTGCGTCAGCTCTAGTTACACAGGCAAATAAGTCAACCTCCTTGGAGGAGGTCTAAAAAACCTGTCCCTGCCACCTTGTGTATCAGTTTTCCGATCAGAGTATTCAGAGGCACAAAGAAGTCATTGAGTGGGCAGAGACTGGCGCCATTGTCTCACAAAGGTTACTTTACCCCAGTCAGGCACCGTGCTTTTCCCCTTCAAATCCCTTGCTCACATTCTCCTAAGGTTAAGTGGAATGTGACTGGCAAAAAGGGTGGGTGGATCCATTTTCTGGCATGGGCCCAAACCTACCCTTAAAACTACCCCTAAAACTGCCATCGTGGGAAGTCCTGACATGACAATATGTTACTAGATGTCCGGTGTGTTAGAACACAGGGGGTGTTAACATAAGGAGAGCGAGGCAGGATGTATCCAAGGAGAAGTGAGTCATCCGTTGTTCAGCTAGGTGTCTCACGGGACTGCCCCTGTTCCTATTAACCAGACATTTGTCTAACCTGAGGTTGTAACCTCATTGATTTTTACCATCATTTAATACAACTTTCCCCCCTCCAAATTTCCGTGGTGTCCTCATGGCCTTGCCTTTATATGTCAGCAACTCCCAGCATGCTCGGGAGACGTCTTCTGAAGCACATCCGGCAAACCTGCAGGAGAGCGCAATCCCTGGCCGCCAACCATGACTGACTTGCCTGAACTACCATCACAAGGAATAGCTATAGTAGGACAAGGCTGTGTGTGATCCTAACCTGGAGCTCCCTGGAAGCCCCTCCCTTAACAGACTAGTGCGTGTGTCAACGGTACCTCGGAGGCAGCGTCTCTTCAAGACAGTCCAGGTAGTGTCTGATGAAGAACCTCTCAGCGTCTTCTCTCTCCCCGTCCGTCACCACACTCCCATTCAACACGGACACAGAAGGCAACCTACAAAAAGGATGAAGAATATTAGTTTGAGTGTGTGTGTGTGTGTGTGTGTGTGTGTTTGCGCATGTGTGAGACTTTGGTCATGTTTACATATGTCACACAAATCAAACAGATGTGAATTGAAGCATGTGCATACCTCTTCATAGAGCTGTTGTACTTGCCTTTCCTAGCTAACACTGAAGATTGACTGACTATTTAATTGCAGCTTTACTTAGTGTGACTGATGTCTGGTGGTCTCACCTGGCCACCTAAAGATGAAAGAACTAGCTGGAAGTTGCTCTGGTTAAGAGTGTCTGCTAAATAACTCAGGAGTAAAACATGTCAATGTGACCCTGGCTCAGTTGACCGTCTGTGGCCTCTGTCTTCCTCTAACCCCTAACCTTTCCAACTTACCGTTCGGTCATTAAAAAATAATAATTCTTACCCCACACTTATGTAAAATGTGAATGCATTTGTGTGCGTGTGTGTGTGTGTGTGTGTGTGTGTGTGTGTGTGTGTGTGTGTATACTCACTGTGCCACAGTAAGGCTGCGTCTCTCTCTGTCGGTGTAGGGCTGCAGTAAGGGAATCCCCATCAGCCTCACCTCCTCCAGTTTAGGGAAGAAATTCAGCCTCTCAATGTCCTCCCATCGGTTCAACCCTGTAAGACACGTACACACAATGAGTGGAAACTATTGTCAGTCATTCTCTAGGGGTTTAGGACACAGTACCTAGTATGGAGCACAGAGGTATCAGAATAAAATACTACTAGGACCTTCAGCTTTTTCTGAAGTGTGTGTATCATTAGATGTATGTATATTGGGGGAAAAACACTGTAAAATGCCAAATGAACAGTTGTGCCAGAATGTGAGCGCCAGTCAGCAGACCAGCGGATGGCTCCGTGTCCTGCAGAGGGAAGAGAGGTACAAAACCAGAAGAGAGAGAAGGAAACCTGGAAAAGTCAAGGGAACGATAGTTATTCTGTGGTGGAAAAAAGTGATTTGTGTTAATCTCCTCATGCCCTGTGTGTGTGTGTGTGTGTGTGTGTGTGTGCGTGCGCGTGTGAGCCTCGATTTGCATACCGGAGTTGTTCAGGTTGATGCTGCGCAGGTTCGGAAACAGGCGCTGCAGTGCATCCTGGGGCGTGTCCTCCTCCACAGAGCTCAGCCTGTTGTTGGATAACACCAGGGTGTCCAGGCCTGGGTACATGGGCCCAAATTTCCGCACCTCGCCCCACTCCTGCAGCTGGTTGTCTGTGATCTGGAGCAGGCGCAGGGACGGGCACGGCACCGGGGACTCAGCAACCTGGTCGTACTCATTCAGACAAAGGAAGAGCTCCTCCAACCTGCAGGGGGCGACGGCAGACGATATCGAGCTACAGCAAATGGAATTTGAATGCATGACATAACACATGAGTAGGAAGTTGAGATTGCCTATAGATGCTGATCTCGTGTCAGTTTCGTGGCTCACGGTCAGGACTGGGGGAGGGGAAGTTACTACTAGCACCATAGGTAACTGAGCAATGGAGCATAAAGAGCAGCTGCTACCCCACCGTCACAGCCAGTACTGTGCCTAGAGGAGACCTCAATGAGTACACAGAAATATAGAGGCCAGGATTTACCTGAACATAAACATGGATAGACAGTACATGCCTTAATAACATGTTTTTTACGTTGGTAAAGCCTTTTCTCAAACTCAAACCACAAAACAAAAACAAAGCTACTATAGGTGACAATAATTTTGGAGGACAAGAGAAAAGAATTGGCAGAAGACTTTGAAAGATTTTCTTAAGTGCACGGTTGATGACCGAGACTCCGCTGCTCTAATAGTATCTGCAGAGTGTGTGCCAAAGCTGTGTGAGTCACATAACTGAAAGCCTTGTCACACTGTTTTTAGCCTGCAGTGGGGCTGCTGAAGGGAGACCTAGAGGAGCAAACGGGTGTGTGTGGGGCAGTGTGTAGAACAGGGTCAAACTGACAGTTGGATGCAGAGGACTTTGTGTCAATATGACCATGTGGGAAAACAGTGGAGGTTCAACAGCCCTGGAATAATGTGTTTTGGAGGAGTGGGTTAGGACAGGTAGAACAGCTCCAGTCAGCCAGTCAAAAAACAGCACTGCTTGTTGTGTTATTCAGCGAAGGCACTGGTGTAAGGAAAATTTAACCCTTCTCAAGCGAGGACATTTACTACAAGCCTGGACATGCCGGAACTTGACAAGGTCAAAGATATTGGTGCACGAAACACAGAGACAAACAAAAATAGGTTAATACAACACACAGTGTGTTCGCGTGTCCGGTGATTCACAGTCCACTGTCTGTCATGACTTACTCGGGGGTCTGGCGTGTGAGTGTGTGTACCGTGTCCCAGGTGACACGTGTGTTGATGAGGACTAGGCGCCGGACTCGGGAGAACACCTCTGCCAGGCATGGCTCCAGCTCAATCCCACTCAGAGGGTTCATACTCAGGTTGAGGAAGTCCAGGTTGGGAATGTTAGAAACGATGGTGCAGATCTGGCAATGCAAAAGACAGACTGGAGCTATAACACTTAGTGACTCTGCTGGCCCACCAAAAGACAGACTGGAGCTATAACACTTAGTGACTCTGCTGGCCCACCAAAAGACAGACTGGAGCTATAACACTTAGTGACTCTGCTGGCCCACCAAAAGACAGACTGGAGCTATAACACTTAGTGACTCTGCTGGCCCACCAAAAGACAGACTGGAGCTATAACACTTAGTGACTCTGCTGGCCCACCAAAAGACAGGCTGGAGCTATAACACTTACTGACTCTGCTGGCCAGGGCCAGTTCTAAGCATAAGTGACATAAGCAGTTGCTTCGGGCCCCCGACCGCTAGGGGGCATCCAACCGTGTGGGAGACCCCGACTGATAGGGGAGAGGGTGCCCCAAATCAAATTTTCCTTAGCACCCCCAAAAGGTTAGAGCCGGCACTGCTGCTGGCAACCCAAAAGACAGACTGTAGATACTTCACTGATTGACCAGAATCTTGTTCGTTGAATAATGTTGAATCTACAGTCTCTAAAATGTTCTGTTGTTAATGTTGGTGTGTTGTGGTAGGTTAATGCTAGTGGATGCTGTCTGTTTTCTTTGGCATTGCTACATGATTCATTTATGGTAATAAGTTAACGGAGCATACCATGCCCACCAGGATGGAGCTCTACATTACCCACCTCACCCCAGTCTTGCAGCTGGTTGTGGGACAGGTCCAGCTCCACCACATGGGCACAGAAGGTGGCCACCTCAGCCTCGTCCCCAGCTTTACTAATTCCACAGCCGTCCAGCACCAGAACACTAGGCAGGTTCAGACGATCTGGAGAGAGACAACAATTTTTCTAGTGGATAATTGCTCTTTATTGAACGAGAAACAGTACAGTGAATAAGATCAAACACAACCTACTCCAGACTCTTGATCCTGTATTCCTTCGCACCTAAGAGTTAATACTTGGCAACCATTCAGCTGTGAATCCTTTTGTAAATACAACTTTAAACAACTTTTAGGGCAAAATGTTGTTTGTTTTTGTGAAAATGACTCGAGGTAAGTACATTTGGCATTTCTCAAACACAGGTCTGTAGACCGACGCCGATCCGTGTCCTATCCTTCATGAAAAAGTCCTATTAATTACTTTTGCGCTTCCTTCAGAAAACCGGACTTACACCAGTTGCCACTGCTGTTGTCCACTATTTAGTGGTTGGCATGTACAGAGTACTTCCTATTTTACTTCTATGAATTGCACTCTTGCTTAGGATCACTTTAGCAATTAAACCCCTTAAAATAAAGGTTCACTCCGGTCACAAGTTCTGAAATCTTTTTTCATCTATAAAGGCCCACTTTCCAAACAAATCACTGGTTTAGAAGACAAAATAAGACTATATTGCAAGACAATGTGTAAATAATAAAAAAAGCAATATTTTTTGTGCGGTCCCCAGGGGGAAAAGACCATAATTTGCCCATTCCTGGTACAAAAACATATTAGAAAGACTGAGCCAGATGTCTTAGCTAGCTTCCTTACCGTTGGTTATTGCAACTTATTTTGCCATTTATTTAGAGGTTTGGAAGTTTTTAGTAAACCATTTTAGACACAAAAAAGAAACGCCTTAGCCTAGATAAAGTGAATATCTTTGTATTTCTGATTTTCCAACAACTCCCAAGTTGTCCCTTTAACAGAGTGGAATAGGCATTGACCTGTCTAAGGGATTCACCAATTTAGCTTATGTCACTAACAACTTAGCAGAGTTGATAAAAAAATTTTTATTGCCAATGTTAACTAGCCACTGCACTGTACAACATCAGTCCCAGAAAAAGGAAGTGTTTGCTGGCTTACTAAAGGAGTGAGTGCTTGTTGGTTCATGGGAGTCATTGGCAGAGGAGAGCAGGGTCAAGGTGAAAGTCTTATATGGTGATGTAATTTGACTTTTTCTAGATGGGGTATTTATATAGCTATGGTGGAACCGTATCCTGAACTGTGCTATTTAGAGACCGTGTGCTTGGTGGAATGAACAGGAAACTATAGTGGACTTTCTATAACTAGTCAAGTCATTTCTAAATGGTAAAAAAAAAACATTTTGTACACAAATAACCTAAAATACAAGCAGAGAATCAAAACATTAACCGTATAATAATTCTTTGATTTTAAATGCATTTTTTAGTATAGAGCCAAAGGAAGAAACAATTATTCACTGTCTCAATAATTACGGAGGACAATGCATACACGCGTTAGCAGGAATTTTATAAAAAAAAGATTAAAGGACATGATCCAGAATTAGAGCAGAATGGTAATTACTATAACAGGGTAAATGTTCAGACTAGCTACATTATCCACATTGATAAGTTTGCCCATGTCAAAAATGTATTACTTTATTATCTAATTGAAAAGGCAGCCATTACATTCCTGTACAATTATCTTCAACTTTCCTAATAAGAACTATGTCCCACTTTCAAGAAGCAGTTTAAGACAACATGAGCTACTGATCATTAGCACCTTGACCTTTGATAGGAGACCCCTGTGGACTGGACAGTACCACAACGCCCATGCCGTTCCCACGGCAGTATGGGAAATTCTCGGGGTTGTACTTTTCACTGACCACCTGGACAAAGGTGCGCCCCTCCTCTTCATCAGAGGACTCCATGGCCCCAGCTGTCTGATCAGAGAGAGAGATAAACAATGAAGACTTACAACCAGGGGTATGCTAAGACACAATAGGACCTGTTAGGACCACCACAGAGCACATTTCCATGCCAATCACCCATGGAAACCCTGGGTATTGCATTTTGGTTTAAAAATAGTATAAAAATATATATAAAGCGGTCTATATGAATACACTAGAATTATTTAGTTATGTGCACCATTCTGGTGATTTGTCTGCTGCCAGGTAAATCTCATTCCTGCTCCAAAACATAGACTTGAGGTTAACAGAAAGGTTGAAAATCAACTTACAAATATGGCTGGTCTACGTGGTTAGATTTGCGTGGACCAGGAACAGGAAGACAAGCCGACTGGGCTGTAGTTGGGTGAGGACGTGCAGTGTCTCGCAGGCTCCGGTCAGACCTGTGTGAGAAGGATGCAGTGCCAGGGTCTTATGCAGCACAGCCCTGGAACACTACTGCTCAGGGACAGAGTACGAAAGAGAAAGAGAGAGGGATGGAGAGAGGGTGAGAAAGAATGAGAGAAATAGCTTGAGTCACATGAGCTAAAAGAGTAACCCCATTATGCTTCTACATTGTGACAGCATCTCAATGAAGTAGCCATAGAAATAGAATGGGGCAGTGGTTATCCTGGGGCAGTGGTTACCAGATTTTTGATAGAAGCTATGACAGACTGTTTAAAATGTTATTTTAGATTGATTCATTTCATGTGTTATAATGTTCTTCATCCCCCAGTTTGTTCTTCTGTCTGATTTGGCCCACTCTGTTCTCAGGAATTAGGTCATAATAATTTGGAGCTTAAACTTTTAGAACCACATTTGTAGGAAGGAAAAAATAAACACTGTTTAATACATCTGTATAAAGCTACCAGAGGTTACTAACTTAGCCCTGGTTCTATGTACGAAGCGCAAATGTTTTTATTTTATTTCACAACTACATTTTGCTATCAGGCAACCCCAGATGGGGTTTTGAGAAACACTTCTCAAACCATCTTTTCAACTCTTGTTTTCTGCTTTCTCACCATTTGAACTTTGCGGGCTGGAACAAAAGCTGGAGTTAGAGATGTCTCCTCCCTGCCATAACGTCACAGGAGTCTGACCAGGTGTCTGGTTCTTACAGTAATTTTCAAATGATCACACCTACTGGTTTCACTATCTGGTAAGGTTAAGTTCTTTCTGTCTGGAAAAATACATTGTGTCTTGAACCCATCTAAACTCTCAACCCATCCTTATCACATGATCTTGGTGAATTGAACCATGCTAAACTAGAAAGATATTTTCTTTTATGCTCTTTCCATCACCATGGTGCATATGTAACTGGGCCAGTCCAGTTCAGCTTGGCACAAAAGAGCAGAGTGGAAAATAAACCAGTAGGCTTATCTCAAGTGGTTCTGTATGTATCATAACATGATGACACCATACAGACAGTGTTCCATCAATAACCTGTGTGATGTCCAGTCAGAGGTGGATTCAAATATCAGAGACACTCTGGTTTCTAACCCTGATAAGCCTACACCTGGGATCAAAGAAGTGTCTTCTAACAGCACAGATCAGGTTCTTTTGAGGGAAAACTGGGATGAATACTGAGATAACTGTGTTTGAGTGTGAACACAGGAAGAACAGCTCTGAAACGCATGTGCACCTTAACTAGCTAATTGGATGGACTTTAGGAGAGCGAATGTATAGTTATGTAATCAAATTATCTTGACTATAATTTTAAATTACGTGTAATAAAATAGCCTACAGCCATTTGCATTTTTTGGTTGAAAACCACATATAGCCATTTGTCTTGACAGTGAGGGCTTGCTGTTCACAATGATAATTGGATTTAATTCAAATTCTATAACACGCTTGTCAGTGTGAATATTTTATTCTTTACCACTAACTCAAAATATTATGGTGTTAGGGCTACATATATGATAAGATTAAAGCCTCTACACAATTTACATTAAAAAAGAACCTACCTGATGGGTAGGTTCTAAAGATCTAAGGAACATCTGAGTACATTGTTGGCCTGTGAGGGAAGGTGGGGGTAGGGGGTCATGCGCATAGCTGCCATGGCAACACGTTTGTTACCTAACGAATAAGGGGGGAAGGGATGTGCGGCATTATAACTGAACAAAGTACAGATTTCAAACAATTTAATCATTATGTGGACAACGTGAGGGTGACGTCATTTGTCGTGGATTTGACACATTGTTTTAAAATGGCATCTGTGTCAGTTTTTGTATTCTGAACCGGTATGTTGATATTCTTCCTGTGTGACGACGATTTCTTTTAATTGACTAAATGTTTTGCTAATCAGATTGATTCAAAAATTAAATTAGAATATTTTCGACAGTGAATAAAAAATAAAAAGAGAATTAAAACTGCATTGTTTTACAGAACAATATGCAAACCTATATAGGTTCTGACATGATCTATAACAGGATAGGTTGTGCGCTTGAAGTAACAGGTTGTACTTGTACGAGTACAGATTAGAAGTGGTGATTAACTGTATAGCTATGATTTATGGGATATATTGATGTAAGCTCAAACATAGCAGAAATAATCGGGAAATATGACTGCACCGTCAGGCCACTGAAATACATATCTTACGAATACGCGTTGGAGAAAACATTCGCGAGAACTTACCCTTCTCTGTCGATCAGCGTTCTAATGTTTGTTATTGTTGTTTGGTAGGTGACTCTGAGCGAGTTTGTTTGCTGCCCTGGAGATAGCTCTCCCGGTGCCACCAGTGGGTGGAGATGCCTTCTTATGACCAATGGAATGATCTAAAATGCGCAAAGGACTGATACCCGGCTCACTGGGCCATGCAAAATGAACATATCCATTAACTCTAAGAACCTCCCCTTGGCTGGGGAAGTGACGAAATTTAAAACAACACTCAAAAGAAAACATTACACAGAGAAGATAAATATTACATCTCTTTTTAGCCCATACATCAGTGGTAGCGAATGGTTAGCGGAAAGTAAAGGCTTTGTGTTTTCAGTAGTGAGACAAACCACAAACGAGGTTCTTAATTCCAGGTTCCTTCTCCACAGTTAAATGAAAATAATGAACTACGAGACACAAATTTAGATTTTTTCAATAATAATAATAGAAACACATGGCACAGTGCAATAAATAGCTTAGCATTGTAATTAAATCAATCGAATAAAACGCATGCAGGCTATTGTTCTAAATATCATAACGTGTGGTTATTATTGGATCAGTCAGCCGTCACTATTTACCCATGATACACTGCAGCTTTGATCCTTTCGAACACGGTCATTCATTTTTAAGTGTATATAACACCAGAGCTTAACTGGTAGCTAGCCAGACCTACAAGAACCTGAACACAATCATAGATAATAGCTCTTTTTATAGGCTACATGCTGTACAGGCCAATATGTATGGCCAACGTACATTATCTGCCGCATCCTTATTGTGGTTAGCCATTCAAATACCAAAATAGCTAGGACGCTAATATTTTTTCTTACATCACGGATACGTTGTGTACATGTCACTGGGTTCCAAATGTTTAGCGTTGGCTGCACAGTCCAATATCTACTACTGTATGTTCAGTACTCAGTGTATATTCGTTTGTTGTCAAGGAAATTACTCAGTTCAAAACACACCCAAAGTCGAATTATATATATATATTTTTCAAACATAATTATAAGTGCATACAACATTCCAGCATTTCTTAGCATGAAATGTGCAATCTTTCAAAACATTTTTAAGTCAATTTTCATTACTTGAATTGATGGCCTTTTATTTTGAAATCGAAACTAGGAGACGCTAGGAAAACACTATTGTTGCTCCCGGGTACTGTTGCGAGCTTCTTATCGTGATAGCCAGCTAGCTATCGTAGTATATTATCTAGTGTGCTGTCAGTGCTGGAGCAGATATTTAGATTCAGCCATGACAATGTTCAAAGGACTCTACATGACAGCTCGTGTCGTTCATGGAATTCATGATTCCTCGCGATTCTTCACACTTGGGTTGCGAAACATCAGCACCGGTAGACCCGTGCAAAATATTTTTTTCAAAGGTGATGTGATAAGATTTTTTCAAGATTGTCTTATTTATGGTTAACGTTATACCTTAAGAAATACGTTTTCTTGACACATGTATTTTCATTGTTGACATTTTGTGCCACATGTACTTTTGGTTGACATTGTGTTGAATCACTCCCCTACGTATTGTAAAACATGGATTTTGAAGTTAGATCTGAAAGGTTAAAACAACTGTATCATAATGTGTTAATTATTGTACTTGGAGTGAATAAATAGCCTACGTTTTATCATTAAATCACAATGTTATGAGATGTTAGAAGCGCTGCCGGAGTCACGTTTGTTCCAACCGACTAGAATTACAGGCTTTTCTTCAACGGTGCACCATATTTCTAATAAAAATAACACATTGTGTTTGTTAACACAGATCTGGAGAACCAGTTCAAAGCATTCAGGGAGAAAGCGGCAGACGCCATGCCTGGCAGTGACTGGACTCCTTTTGAGATAAACCGCTCACTACCGCCTGAGAGGGCCGACATTGTGATTGTAGGAGGGGGCGTGGTGGGCTGGTCGATCGCCTACTGGCTAAAGCAGAAGGAGAAAATTCGGGAAGGGGTGCGGGTCCTGGTGGTGGAAAGGGATCCAACTGTGAGTGGCCAAGGCTGTCAAGTGACCTCAATCATGTCCTTTAAGTACATCTGCGACTAACTAAAGAACATGTCTGAACAATTAACTAAATGTTTATACCTAAAGATATGAAACACCCAGTGCCTCCCTGTGAAAACGTTATCATTCCTTTATAATCAAGTAGAGTGGATATAAAAAGTCTACACACCCCTGTTAAAATGGCAGGTTCATGTGATGTAAAAGAATGAGACAAAGATAAATCATGTCAGAACTTTTTCCACCTTTAATGTGACCTATAATGTGAAAAAATCAATTGAAAAACAAACTGAAATCTTTGAGGGGGGAATATAAAAAACTCACAATAACCTGGTTGTATAAGTGTGCACACCATTAAACTAATACTTTGTTGAAGCACCTTTTGATTTTATTACAGCACTCAGTCTTTTTGGGTAGGAGTCTATTAGCATGGCACATCTTGACGTGGCAATATTTGCCCACTCTTCTTTGCAAAAGTGCTCCAAACCTGTCAGATTGCGAGGACATCTCCTGTGCACAGCCCTCTTCAAATCACCCCACAGATGTTCAATTGGATTCAGGTCTGGGCTCTGGCTGGGCCATTCCAAAACGTTAATCTTCTTCTGGTGAAGCAATGCTTTTGTGGATTTGGATGTGTGCTTTGGGTCGTTGTCATGCTGAAAGGTGAACTTCATCTTCAGCTTTCTAACAGACGCCTGAAGGTTTTGTGCCAAAATTGCCTGGTCTTTGGAACTGTTCATAATTCCCTCCACCCTGACTAAGGCCCCGGTTCCAGCTGAAGAAAAACAGCCCCAAAGCATGATGCTCCCACCACTATGCTTCACTGTGGGTATGGTGTTCTTTGGGTCATGTGCAGTGTTGTTTTTGCGCCAAACATACCTTTTGGAATTATGGCCAAAAAGTTCAACCTTGGTTTCATCAGACCATAACACATTTTCCCACGTGCTTTTGGGGGACTTGATGTTTGTTTTTGCAAATTTCAGCCGGGCTTGGATGTGTTTCTTTGTAAGAAAAGGCTTCCGTCTTGCCACCCTACCCCATAGCCCATTCATATGAAGAATACGGGAGATTGTTGTCACATGTAGCACACAGCCAGTACTTGCCAGAAATTCCCACAGTTCCTTTAATGTTGCTGTAGGCCTCTTGGAAGCCTCCCTGACCAGTTTTCTTCTTGTCTTTTCATCAATTTTGGAGGGACATCCAGTTCTTGGTAATGTCTCTGTGGTGCCATATTTTCTCCACTTGATGATGACTGTCTTCACTGTGTTCCATTGTATATCTACTGCTATGGAAATTCTTTTGTACCCTTCTACAGACTGATATCTTTCAACGAGATCCCTCTGATGCTTTGGAAGCTCTCTGCGGACCATAGCTTTTGCTCTGAGATGCAACTAAGAAAATGTCAGGAAAATCCTACTAGAATAGCTGAACTTTATTTGTGATTAATCAGAGTCCCTTTAAATGATGGCAAGTGTGTAATGACTTCTATTTAACATGAGTTTGAATGTGATTGGTTAATTCTGAACACAGCCACATCCCCAGTTATAAGAGGGTGTGCACACTTATGCAACCAGGTTATTGTAAGGTTTTTATTTTTCATTTTTCTACCTCGAAGATTTCAGTTTGCTTTCAATTGAATTGTTCACATTATAGGTCACATTAAAAGGGGAAAAAGTTCTGACATGATTTATCTTTGTCTCATTCTTTTACATCACAAAAACCTGGCATTTTCACAGGGGTGTGTAGACTTTTTATATCCACTGTGTATGTCAGCATCAGAGTGGCTGAAAAGATTGAGAGAGGTTGGCTAATAGGTGGAAATAACAAAACTCGACTTACAATATTAGTAAAAATATTTTACACTTGTGTTTTTTTTCTTTTGTCAATCAGAGTTAATGCGACAAATAGGCTACTGAAAAGCGTTTGTCTATTAACTAATAATGTTGTGAATTTACATAACGTTGCATTGCAAAACAATTCTAAACTGGGTTTGAACATACTGAAATTAAGAAGCAAAGTACTTTTAGTAAATGATCTGTGCCTGTAACTTTCCGCAGAGCTGTCAAATGCTCTGCTGCACCCCTGGGCTACACATCCTAACTGATTAAAACAGACATAATTCACATGGTATTTGTTGAGACGTTTCTAACATCAGCATAAAACTCACTTATTTAGGTTGGAAACATGATTTTGGAATCTAAATATTGTGCAAAAAGACCGTTGTCATAAAAATAATTGCGATCTGACTCAAATAATCGCCATCAGGCAATCATGTATTAATTGTGACAGCCCTAATTGTGCCCTGCATGACAGATTGAGAGGCCATTTCAGAAATAAGGTAATGTTATTGGGTTGCATTCAAGGCTTGAAGCGGTACTAATACTCTTTGAAACTTTGTTTTGAACATCACCATCTTTGATGACCAGGTAATAAATAGACTGGACCCTCAAGTAATTCTAGATAAGATGCTAGTCAAATAATTTGAGACTGCTACACCAACACAGAGTAATACACTGATTAAATCAAATGAATATGCTGCAGGTGCTAATCTCTATCTTGTCTTTCTCCCTGTCACTCCAGTATTCCCAGGCCTCCACAGTGTTGTCTGCTGGGGGAATTCGACAGCAGTTTTCCTTGCCAGAGAATATCCTCCTGTCTATAGCCTCTGCTGATTTCATGAGGAACATCAATGTAATTCAATTACACTGTGACCATTAGCTATTAATGTTAACATTTGAAACATTTTGACATCAACTAGTGTCAGCTAGAGCCATGTTAGCGCCTGTAATCTTGTGATGTTCATAATGTGCCAATATGTGAGTGCCCCCGACAAGTCCCCATGAAATGATGCGCTACAATGAGTCAAAACAGAGCAGCAGGATTAACTGTCAGTTTTTATTGATTAGCATTCGGGATAATTTGTATTCTTGTCTGCACACAGTCTGTTTTCACTGTACATCTTCACTGAACAGTGTCAGGTGATTCAAAGATCAAGATATGCCTTACGCTAAGCTGTTTTGCTCCCCATTGCTTATCACAGTACCTACTCAATCAGAAAGTCAGCTAGAACCAACATTCTTTGAAGAGAAGGCTCATCCAACTAATGACCGTAATTACATTGCAAATGCCCAACCCACGAAAAGGGGGTCACTGGTATGATAGGTCAACAGACAATGCTCGCCACCCCTCCCAAATCCTGAACCATGTTGGACATATCTGCACCACCCTTTATGGAACTTAATGAGAAATAATCTTTTGACTGTTAGATTTTGAATGGATTGACAGTGTTTGTTGTTGTTTTGCCTTCTCAGAAACACTTGAGTGTGCTGAATGAAGACCCTGTGGACCTGCAGTTCAACCACTCTGGATATCTATTTCTGGCCAGTGAAAATGTAGCTCATATCATGGAGGAAAACTACAAAACCCAGAGGTGAATACTTGTGCTCTGTACCTAGACTACACAAATGCCATCATATTATCAGTTGATTGCTGCAATTTCACCATCTGTATTCATTTTAATTCCAAATCACACATCAGATATGCCGGAGCAAAAGTCGCTCTTCTTTCACCCACACAACTAAAAGAGAAATTTCCATGGATGAATACTGATGGAGTAGTGCTGGCCTCATATGGTGAGTACATCATTTTTTGAGTTTGCTTTGTTACATGTGACAAGACACACAACAGTGAAACACCTGAAAAATCTGAGAAGACAATCTGCTTTCAACTTCAAATCTTGGAAATGTTCACATAATATGGTAGCTACATTATCTTAATCACCCACTAAAATGCTGATTCTTTTTTTAGCTTTATTGCCTCCTCAGACAGTTCAATTAATGGCATGGGTGTGCACTTCCTTATTAATATGCATAACACTTTGATGTCAAATATAAACAATCACACATTGCAACTGTAAAAAACATATATCTAATACCATAGTTTTATATTGCCCTATTCACAACAGAGAATCATGATGCTCTGCAGGCTGTTCCATGAATGGAGGGCATTAAATCTAAAATCCGGTCTCAATGGATCGGTATGGTCTAGTGGGCGCTCAATAATTAGCCATCCATGTGACTGGGTTTGGTGCCTCTGATCCTTATATTTGAACAGAGCAAATAATAAAGTTATCTACAGGATTTTAGTGAGGACAAACAGACCTGATAAAAGATACAGCGAGGAGTGTTAAACCTGTGACCTGAGCTAAAGCCAAGAGCTCTATAGTAGATTGCATCGAAAGGTGTCTTAGAGTAGAGTTTGCTGCAGTCTGATTAATGGTTGACCCGACTACACGTAGGAATTTTGCGATTGTTTTTAAACCTCCCGTTTTGGGCTGGATGTGTAATATGTCGTTTATGTGTAAATAAACTATCAGTAGAATCACTATAACACTTCAGTTAGCCATGAAATTCCAAGTTTGAAAGCCAGTGGTTTTAAAGATTTTTGTACATGTACAAAAATATGTACATGTACACAATTTCTGGGGGCTCTTTTTGGTTCAAAAACACCACTTTTACAACCAATGGCCAAAGATTGCTGACTACTATATAAATAGTATAGATAAAAAGTCCCAAAATGAAGGTGATACACCTTCCATAATATCAAGGAATCTAGAACATTTACATAATCTAATCCTGTCTATAAACACTGCAACCAAAAAAAGCTGTCCAATGAATTACAACCTTGGACATGAATAAATTACACTTTTCTAACAATGTTTTTCATGCTCTGTGTGTTTCTCTGAACTTTGGCTGTATTTGAACCATACGAACTTGCAAATGATCTTTACTTTGTCACATCCTTCACTTGCCCTCTTCAACTCCAGGGCTGGAGAACGAAGGCTGGTTCGACCCCTGGACATTGCTGAACGCTTTCAGACGGAAGGCCATATCCATGGGGGTCTACCAATGCTTTGGAGAAGTTACAGGTTTGTGTATGTGCCAGTGTCACAGCATTGTGGGACAAACAAGCCATACACAGTTGTTGCTCATGTAATCTTGGCACCATACTGCAGTAAGCTGTGTGGTATGCCATATTTTCTTGTCTGTATTCCTGCCTGTATTAATGTTTTCTTGAACCACCAGATGGTATCCCAGAGCGCATATAAATACTGTGGTTGGCAGAGATTACGTGTTAATATTGAAACAGTTCACAGAATTCTTAAATTCATATGTTGTCGAGTGACTGAACTTCTTCAGTGTATCTCCAGATTGGATCTACTGTACAAATTGAAATAGTTGGAACTGACACAATAATGCAAACACCTGTTTTTACCAATAGCCTGAAACCAAGTCGCATAATCAGCCTTTGAATTTCCCCTTGTGGTTCACTGTAACAATAACTCTGTGATAAGATGTACTAGGTGTACTTCTTTGCCCTGTACCACAACAATATGGAGCTGAGATTACGTGAAACCACTGTACATACTGCTGAGTCAAACTAAACTAACCCAAACAGTATATTGATGCAGATTTTTTGATGCTGTGTTTTAGGTTTTAAGTACACCACAAACTCAATGAATACTGCAGAAGGCAACAAGGTGGATTTCCAGAGAATCAAATACGCTAATGTTAGTATGACTTCTGATTTCTGCAGGAACAGTTTTCACCAAAAATGAACTCTCCAATTTCTGTTTCTTGTGATCAGGAGAGATTTTCTATGTTTAACAAAATGGCTCATTGTTAGCTCAGTTAGCAGGGCCCTTAAAACCCCAGGATAGTGGGTTAATTCTTAGGACCACCCATATTTAAAATGGTATCTTCTAAATGGCACATAAAATGCTGAGAAAGTACCACCCCATCAAAGTGACCTAATTGGACATTTTATCTATGCTTCAACACTATTTACAGATAATAGTAATCTACTTTAACAAAAAACTCTGAAATTATAAATGTTTGATTTTATTTGTGCAGTACATCCTTTTATCATCACATTTGGTGTGTCAAATGATAAAAAAAAAACTTATAGGGTCCAACTATACGTAAAGATCAGAAACTGTACAGGTGTGAAGTAACACACCATGCCTAGTTCAAAACACCTCTCTGAGTCCCTGAGAGTACATATTCCTGATGCCCTTGCATCTGGGAAGGGTTATATATAATTCCCAAGCAATTTCACCTAAATAATTGCATTATTAGACCAATAATCTGCAGATGGACACTATTCCAGGCAACTGCCAATCTACCAAGGACAGATCTCATCAACTTCAGCCCAACATCTGACTGAAAGATACTCCATCTCTAAGAATGCCAGGGTTCACACTGTACCTAGGACCTCTCTACTAGTGTAGCGCATTCCTCATGGTCTGTCCCTGTTGTTTGTTGTGCAGGTCCAGATGCCCAACAGTCTGGAGTATCAGCCGGTGGAGTGTGCCATCGTGGTGAATGCTGCAGGGGCCTTCTCTGGTAAGGTGGCAGAGATGATGGGCATCGGCTTGGGTCCTAAAGACACCATGGCTGGCGTCCCTCTACCCGTGGAGCCCAGGAAAAGGTATGTCTCTATTCTCTAATCTCTAGCACATGAATAGATGTAGTTGGAACAAGATGGCTTTTGTTCAGATGTACAGTGCAGGCAGTTATGCGAACAGTGACAGTGAAGTTGTTTCATTGAAATAAAACAATGAATAACATGCTGAAGTGCAGACTGTCAGTTTTAATTTTAGGGTATTTGTTTCCATAAACCATTTAAGGATTGCTGTCCTTTTCATCCATATTCCCTCAAATGTTATTAGACCAAAAGTAGTTTGCATAATCTTAAAGAAGGTTGTCACATATTTAAGACTTGGCTGCCAATCCTTGCATTTGATGATTGCCTGACGTTTTCGACCCATAGACATCACCACACACTGGGTATTTTCCCTGACTATGCTTTATGTCAGTCTTGTATTGTAGCCATCTCCCCTGCCTTTGTTGTGCATGCACTAATGGTGTTAACAGAACATACAGTTGTGCTCAAAGATTTGCATACCCTTGAGAATTGATAATATATGTACCATTTGTAAAGAAAACATGAGTGAGCAGGCAAAACACGTCTTTTATTTCTTATGGGATTCACATTCAACTGTAGGTGATAACAGAATGGCACAATCATAAAACAAAACAAAACACGGCAACAAAGGAAAAAACTGACCCCTGTTCAAAAGTCTGCATACCCTTAGTTAGTAATACTGTGTATTGTCCCCTTCAGCATCAATGACAGCGTGCAGTCTTTTGTAATAGTTGTCTATGAGGCCCTGAATTTTTGCAGGTGGTATAGCTGCCCATTCATCTTGGCAAAATGCCTCCAGGTCATGCAAAGTCAATGGTCGTCTTGCATGAACCGCACGTTTGAGATCTCCCCAGAGTGGCTTGATGATATTAAGGTCAGTCAGGAGACTGTGATGGCCACTCCAGTACCTTCACCTGTTTCTGCTGTAACCACTGGAGGGTCAACTTGGCCTTGTGCTTAGGGTCATTGTCATGCTGGAAAGTCCAAGAGCATCCCATGCGCTGCTTTCGTGCAGAAGAATGCAAATTGTCTGCCAGTATTTTCTGATAACATGCTGCATTCATTTTGCCATCAATTTTCACAAGATTCCCCATGCCTTTAAAGCTCACCCCCCCAAAACAACAGTGAGCCACCACCATGCTTCCCAGTGGGGATGGTATTCTGTTCACTATAGACCTTGTTGACCCCTCTCCAAACATAGCGCTTATGGTTGTGACCATAAAGCTCTATTTTGGTCTCGTCACTCCAAATTACCGTGTGCCAGAGGCTGTGAGGCATTTCAAGGTGTTGTCAGGCATATTGTAACCGGGCTTTTTTGTGGCATTGGCGCAGTAAAGGCTTCTTTCTGGCAACTCGACCATGCAGTTCATTTTTGTTCAAGTATTATCGTATTGTGCTACTTGAAACAACCACACCGTCTTTTTCCAGAGCAGCCTGTATTTCTCCTGAGGTTACCTGTGGGTGTTTCTTTGTATCCCGAACAATTCTTCTCGCAGTTTTGGCTGAAATCTTTCTTGGTCTACCTGACCTTGGCTTGGTATCAAGAGATCCCCGAATTTTCCACTTTTTAATAAGTGATTGAACAGTACTGACTGGCATTTGCAAGGCTTTGGATATCTTTTTATATCCTTTTCCATCTTTATAACATTCCATTACCTTGTTACGCAGGTCTTTTGACAGTTCTTTTCTGCTCCCCATTGCTCAGTATCTAGCCTGCTCAGTGCATCCACATGAGAGCTAACAAACTTATTGACTATACACAGACACTAATTGCAATTTAAAAAGCCACAGGTGTGGGAAATTCACCTTGAATTGCCATTTTCACCTGTGTGTGTCACCTTGTGTGTCTGTAACAAGGCCAAATATTCAAGGGTATGTAAACTTTTTATCAGGGCTATTTGGGTGATTTCTGTTATCATTATGCTTTAAAAAGGAGCCAAACAACTATGTGATAATAAATGGCTTCATATGATCACTATACTTTTGCATGATCAGTCATATTTTCAAAATCAATGCCAAAAGTTCTCAATTTCTGCCAGGGTGTGCAAACTTGAGCACAACTGTATCTGCCAAATAAGAGACAGATGTGAAGCCAAGTGACCAAATAATTTTTGTTCCCCTAAACTAGGTGGGGGCACTACAGAATTTGTCCGGATAAAAATAAATAAATCGAGCTAAGCACAGGCAAAATCCCAGAGGAAAATTTGCTTCAGTCTGCTTTACACTAAACTGGTTGAGGAACTCACCTTCCAGGATCACAAAACTACAATACAAGGCCAAATCTACACTGAACTCAGTAAATTTACATCATAGTATTTTATTTAACTCGGTTTTCTAAAAAATAAAGACAATTTAAATATTTTAAGAACAAATATGAAGAAAGCGATCAAAATAGTTTTGCTAAGTAATGTATTTTTGTTTATTTCACTGTGGATATCAGTTCTTTATATAACTGATATAGAAAGAACTTTAGAAATTGTGTATGTTTTTGGCACCATCTGGTATCTGACTGTTTATTTTGAGTTTCGATTAGGTTCATCTATGTGGTCCACTGTCCAGATGGGCCAGGACTGGAAACTCCCTTCCTCATAGATTACTCTGGAGTGTACTTCAGACGAGAGGGCCTGGGAGGAAACTACATAGCTGGAATGTCACCAGAGGTTAGGAACATCTGCATATTTTTCTATTGTACATCGCTTTAGAAAGAGAATCAGCATTATGTTCCCTAATCCTTCCCTATTGAACTGAATAAAGAGACTTAGAAATGACAGATATTTTCAGGCATTGAATTTGCATTATTCTCATTTACAGCAATGTGCTGGAGAGCAGTTGGCTGGTTAGCTGCCTTGCTCAGGGACAGAATCAATTCTTTGCACTTTTTTGGCCCAGCTATTGATCTAGTAACTTTTTGGTAACTGGTCAGGTTCACTACGTTCTAGGCTGTCTGTTGCCTCATTGGAGTTGCTGTTCATTCTTTGTAACCCATTCAGGAAGAGGAACCAGACACCAGTAACCTGGAAGTGGACCACCAGTTCTTCCAGGAGAAAGTCTGGCCCCGTTTGGCCCACCGGGTCCCTGCCTTTGAGAGTCTTAAGGTAAAGTGCTGTTTTAGAATGACAGTTAAATTGGTCATAATGGTTGTAACCTTCCTCAATGCTGTGAAAACCAAATGAAACATTGGATGGTACCATCTATTCTAGTCCAATAACAAAGAATTGTTTTCTGTTTTGCTACTGTAATCCCTAGTGAACATGGACCATGGTTCTCCATTCAGCGGGCATATCAGATGATAACGCCATTCCTACTGATTTTTAATTCCCCTATTGATGTTGCTATTAAATTAGTTCCATATTCTTGCTGTTAACGTCTGCGTCTTTTAGGTGAAGAGCGCATGGGCCGGCTTCTACGACTACAACACCTTCGACCAGAACGGCATCGTGGGCAATCACCCCCTGGTCAACAACATGTTCTTCGCCACAGGCTTCAGTGGGCATGGGCTGCAGCACTCACCGGCAGTGGGTCGGGCCATCGCTGAACTTATCCTCGATGGGGGCTTCCAAACCCTGGACCTAAGTGCGTTCAGCTTCCAACGCCTTATTACCCAGGAACCCATGTTAGAGAAGAACATTGTCTGAAAGGGAGGGAGATTAACATTCTTGGAGAAGAGTGGAACGAGGAATGCCTTGTCCCGTTCTACAGTTCTTAATGGGAGTTTGGAGTCTGGTAATGTGGTTTCCCGTTCATGTCTTTACTAAAGTACCAACCAGAACCACCGTGCGTTGGGCCCTGTAAAATCCATCTTGCGGAAAATGCAGACGTAAGCAGGAAATTAAAATGGAATTCCACAATATTCAGAAATGTATTGCACTAAATGGGGAATCAACAAAAATGTATTTAATTAATTTGTCCAAGTTAATCATGAAACAACAAAAGAATGCTTGTGTCTGTAGGCGTTGCGTGCATATACAACTTAGTGTACTGTTAGCAAATATGCCAAAGAAGTCTTCTAAGTAGATGAAGGCTTTCATGTTAACTACAAAGTTGACTGCTTACCTGGCATAGTCATAATGTTATCATTATGTTCATCAATCCAACGGGTGTTTTTCCCCCCAAACACCATCACACGTGCACTTCAAGGACAACTCTAAACTTGCCACAGATGAAAAAAAAAGTTCTGTTTTTTACGAATCAATCATAGTCCATCCAAATCCCTCATCACTGTCTGGTTTGGGATTGTGTCTGCCCGCTGTCGGGAGAAGCTGCAAAATGTTGTAACATCCACAGAAAAAGTAATCAGCTGCCACTGATCCTATGTTGACTATAACAAGACTCCTCCAAGCTGTTAAATACATTGCTGTACTACATTGAATCACAAACTCAGCCTAACTCTAGATTGCATTGCATATACTGGAAGTGTAAATATCTGCAGTACATCAAACAGAAGGATACCCATGGGGCACCAGGAAATGCATGCACTCAAGCTTTGTAAGTCGCTCTGAATAAGGGCAACTAAAATGTAAATGTAAACTGTAAATCCTAAACTGTAAAGCATTGTTGAGGACAACAAGAATTATTGAATTTGTATCAGTGTTCTATTTTGGAAAAAAAGTGAAAGTTATCCTTTTCTACAGTTGTAATCGAGCTGTTGTTATTTTATAGGTCATATACATTTCACTGTATTAAATTGAAACTGCTATATTTTCTGCAGTGACTGCCTTGATTTGACTTTATTTAAAATGATTTTACATACAACACATACCTGAAAAAGGTATTGCCTTTCCCAAATAACATACACTAAAAGTAATACAAACACAGTACAGAGAAGTATAACATCATCATCATCATCATCAACCACTAGAACTAAAATGCAGGACTGAATCTCAACCCCATATTTTATTTCCCCCAGTTTTTCTCCCCTCACAATTTTGTTAGGTCCAATTCGCGCCTATGTCCTTGCCTCATCACACCAAGACTGAGACTTCTCCACCAGACTTCTCAACTAGGAAGCCATTTGCACTGCGACGTTCACTGCCCCTAAGAAAATGCCACCACTTATCTAAAACATTCTTATTAAACAGTCTTTTTCTTCTTCATCAGCATGTCCAAAACAGATGATGCTTTGCGTTTCCCACCTTTAAAACCAAGAAAAAAAAGGTAGTCTTATTTTTTACTCACTATTTACATTTAAACCACAGCAAACAATAACTGCACCAATTAATCATTATGTCAATGATACAGCAACAGATACAGATGCAGACAAATATAATAGACACCTGTGCACTTCTGGTGAAGGACACCCCCTAAAAATACAGTTTGCTGCTAAAAATAGGGCCAATTTCCTTATAGAACTGCCGTTATTTATTAGTTATTGCTTGCAGTTATTTTCGCTACTAGGCTGTGCAACCAAGTATTAGCTCTTTGGTGTATAATGTCTTTTTTCTGAATTTTATTTTATCTTAAATGTAGAAAAATACAATTTATCTTGCAATGCTTAATGCCAGCGACATGTTTTTTATGACATTACTATTTTTTTTAGAGGAAAGAAAATTGTTTAAGAAATGCGCAAGAATGTCAATATTTCACTACACCGTTTACTGAAATCAGCGATATCATGGTATGTTTATTGTGGTATGTTAAAATTGTTGTATGCTATTTTATTCTTCACATTAAAATTCCCCAGAAGTGGATCTTGGGCTAGTTCCCCTCCACTATTATTAAGGAAACAGTCTTTACCTTTCTCCTTGCTGCTGGGTGACTCCTTGCTGGAATGTGGAGATCTTTTGGCATAGGCCGCCTTCATTCTCTGGATGTTCTTCTTGCTGATCACCTCATGGTCCACTATTGGCTGTGGATAATCCTTACCCACAATGCACCCTGCCGCTTCCTGGACACTGCGGGGAGCCTTCCATGGCTCGTAGATGTACTGTGTTGGGAACTTCTTCAAGAGGGGAAGGTACTTCCTACAATACACATGATAATGATTTGTTGTTGTTTTTGTTAAAACCATAGTTGATTATGGCAAAAAAATTGGATGCTATACCATTTCAAGGTAATAATTCTGCATTCTGTCTTTGGTAGGGGTTAATATTCTTACTTGATGTAGTCTCCATTTTTGTCAGTTTTCTTTCCAAAGGCAATGGGTGAGTAGACCCTGAAGTACTGGTGAAAGAAAGTACTAGCAGAGAGCCACTGCCAGTTCCCTGCATTCAGGGACCAGTCTCCATCCAGTAAGAGTTCCTCAAACACCTGTAGGGGAGCAAACCAGATCCAATGACATGAACACAGCAGTTTGTCAAAATAGACTGACTTGGTGTCAAGATTTTATTGTTGGATTTGCTTTCCAACATTTTCAGATCAATGCATTTGAAAAAGTAAAAATAAAACATCACTACAGTCATGTGAAAAATTACACCCCCTGGAAAGCTGGATTTTCTTTTACATATTCGGATATTTGTGCCAGCTCTTTCTGATAGTTGACTCAAGCACTTCCACATTGACTGTGGCAAGAAAGGCCTGTAGATTCCTAGTTACGCTGGTATACGTAGAGACTTCTGTGAGCAACATTCGGTCAGTTCTGAATTTGGTGGGACAACCTGTCCTATGCTTGTTGCCAGACAGTCAGGAATGTTCTCAATTCGTAGATGATCAGTACGTCGGATTGCATGGAAATGGCTTTGTAACCCCCCTCAGTCATTTGCATCAATAATCTTTTTTCTGAGGACCTCTGGTCTTTCGATATGGTAATAATGTGTTTTCACACACCCATATAGGTCAGACCAAGTTTCAGATCTTCACGGAAGGCTGGACCCTTGCAAGTTGCTCTAATGATTTAATCATTGCACCTGTGTTGGTGCACCTGATTCTAATTTAAGCCATTTTATGTGATGGTAAAGTTCGGGGTGTACACAAGGTCATTTCTGTTTATTTTAATTGCATAAATTATTTAAAAGTTTTAAATGCTTTGGTGTTCTTACTTTTTCAGTTGAGTGTATGTTTTACTATTCAGACCATCCTCAATTCATCTCAGTCATATGGTTGTCCATACCTTCTGGCCTTCCTCCCAGCTGATCCACAGGTCTCCTCTGGTCAGGAAGCAGGCCACGGCATGTCGGGCCAGGTGGTGGATCCAGCCCTCCTGCCTCAGCTGGGTCATGATGGCGTCAATGAAGGGGAAACCAGTCTTAGCCTGCAGAGTGCAACACACATACACAAACTGAACGGATTAATAAACATAACAAGACATTGTGCCTCAGGTCAGATGGAGTGAAATTCTAGAGTAAAGAGGTTTATGGACTGGTTTCTCGGACACAGAGTGAGCCTATTCCTGGACCAAGCGTATTCAATGAAGGATCTCTTTTAAAAGTGCTATTCAGTCCTCTGGGGTTTATCTCTGACTGGACAACCATCCCTGTTAGTTACCATCGGGACAGGCGTACCTGTGTCCATGCTGCCAGGTACTCGGGATTGCTATCCCAGTCCACCTGTGTACACGCTGGGTTGCCCTCCATCTTGTTAAAGTTGGGAATTCCCATGCCGGCTGTGTAGAAGAACTCTCTCCACAGCAGCTGGCCATGAAGGGACACAGGAGGCTGGGAGTGCTTCTTCTATAAACACCACACAGGCAGGAAGATGTCAAACAACAGTCCTTTCAGATTTCCACTACGACTCCTCCGTATTATGCACAGCCAAATTCTGAACTAAAACTTATCAGTGGAAAACTATGAATACTATAGGAAGTCTTACCCCTTGGTAGACGTCGGTGAGTCTCCACCAGAAAGTACGTGCTGATAGGCAGCCAAATGTCATATAGGGGCTGAGAACAGTGGTGCTGGGGCTCAGGGAGTTGGGGGATGTCTGGGGTTTCTCAAAGCCACACACCCATTCCTGGGTGAAATCAAACGACGACAAAAGGATAAATAATCACATTTTCACCAAACACTCCTATTGACATCAATGAAGGGTTAACACAAAAGTCTTGTATAAATGTGTTAACCCTTAATCTGAATACTGCCCAACGTGTTTGAATTAAACAGAAAACAGAAAATGATGCCACTGCCCGTGTATCACTGACAATCTTACCTTTCTCTCCATGTGT
>JACXGI010004894.1:31884-50765 GCA_016801175.1 Esox masquinongy
ACTGTTTGGAGCAGGGACGGGCCTTTTGGACTTACCCTTCATATCCTGACTGGTTGGAGCAGGGACGGGCCTTCTGGGAGGGCCAATACTCTTGACGAGGGTCTGCAGCCGACTGAATGTCATGGGAGCCTTCCCGTTGTTCTCTTCAATTATCCTACGTGAACAACAGGGTAGGAATCCAGATCATTTGCACTGCATTCAAAACAGTCTTGCAACTTCAGCAATGGTGTGCTTCATATGTAAGCAGATCAAATGCCACTTGGTACTGAGAAAGATTGCTACTGTAATAATTTCTGAAACACATTAAGAATTAAATGTTCCACTAACACTACAATGTGTCCAAGGATCTGAGATCAAATGTTTCAGGTAGCAACAAATGTTTAGGAAGACCTTTTATCCAAGATTATTTTAAATCAGTCTTGAAAAAGTAGGTACACCCCCTGGAAACTACTTTCAAAAGTAACATTTTATCTTAAATATGTTGGAAGGTTTAGAAAAAAAATAATTTCATGGTGATGTATAAACAATATTCTACGATAAAGGGTGACTTTAACTTATGATGTGTCGTGAAACATGATTTCAAATCCTACATGCTTGGACATATTTAATCTTGTGTGGCACATTTGACTTTTTTTTTTCCATAAATTTTTACAATAGCAATAATCTTTCCCTCCACAAATAATTAAGGATTGCTCACCTCTCTATGTTGTACAGGGTGTGAGAGACTTTGAAGATGACTTCTACCCCATGCTCCTCAGCTAACCGGACAACGTCCTTGTCCCGGCAAAGGCTGAACGGTTCTGTGTCATACTCATATGTCAACCGTGTCACCTTCCACTCCTGGAACAGCTTAGGAAACACCTCCTCTGGCTTACCTCTCACCACAAACAGCCTGGAGAGTGGAGTCACCATAGACACTATTTTATTTCACATACTGTCCATCATGGAGAAGCAGGAACAATAGAATACAAGCACGCCTCTATCTGACATCTCCACCCAACAACTGGCCATGGAGAGACCAGTTCTCATTTCTCCATCCAACTATGCAGTGGTTCCCAACCAGGGGTAACTTGGCCTCTCCACAGGGGGTACTTGAAAACACTCATGACACCATAGGCTTACTAGTGAAATTAACATGAGGGGGTACTTCAGGTGTACTCCAAGCAGAGGAAAATTCTGCTGGTGGTACAATAACTGAAAAGGGAAAGGGTTGATAACCACTGGCCTATTACATAAACCAACCCTTATTGAGACCTTACACAAAGAATAGTACCTAGCCCAGCTTCTAGGCAGATACTGTTCAGTAGTTACACCTAGTTGTCTAGTAGTACAGCATTTAACTACCATGCTAGTTATGGCCTGTTGCTGTACCTGTTTCAGCAGTATGTGTCCCACATTGGTAATCCTGGCTAGACTGTTCTGATGGAAAGTTGGTTGTTTTTGCAGCACAGTGCCCAAGAAGGTATTAAATCAAATTGCTTGGTGCCTCACCCACCTATATTCCTGTCTGTGTCTGGCTTACTGCAGACGACAACATAACCAATACACTGGAAACTTGAGAGTTGTCTTTTAATTCCTACCTAGAGTTGAGTTTCCTCAAGCTGCAATCCAAGTCTTTAAGGGCTCCGATGAGGAACCGCCACCTGTTAATGCCAATGTTGACGTTGACAGGGCTATGAGGGTCCAGGACAAACACAGGATAGATCTCCTTGCACTCCTGTAGCGCTGCCAATAATGCAGGGTTGTCATGCAGTCTGAGTCCCTTGCGGAACCAGTGAATGCACGTGTGAGCCATGGCTGTTCGGTTACCTTTCAGGATGAAAAAGTTCAAGGAGGCAACATTATTATAATCCGGGTACAATAATTAGTCATTTATTAACTGCCAAGACATCTGAAGTAGACTTTACCATCATAAGGGGATACATACATGTATAAGTATATGCTTGCCCTGGAACTGCAGGACGTAGTCTGGGTTCCCTATCAGTCGTTACATTGGTGTCAGTAGTTACGTTTTGTTTATAGAAAGGATGATAAATCATTGCGAAAAGTAGCCCATACAAGGGAAACGTGCAAACAAAGTAAGGAATAAATTACTTATAATATTTGTGATCGATGGATCAAATGATTCCTACAACCACTCACTTTATCACCTGCCCTTAAGGTCCAGAAATGGGTTAGTTTACAGTAGCCCACATCGTTTCATTAAGAGTTCCTACTACAAGCAATTGAGTTACAACGTATCATACTTTATCAACTTGCAGCAATTTTGTCATTAAAGTTAATGTAACACATTCACATCGCACAACAGTTCGTTAATAAATTCAGCCATGCATTTGAAACGATCTTTAACGAGTCTTACCCTCACACAGTATTGATGCCCACACCAGGCAGAAATAATTTGTTGTGTAATCGAACGTAAAGAGTTACAAAACACTGGCCCGCGTAACAACACGTGTGACCTGAGAGCAGCCAGTCAGAGGAATGCCTACGAAATATATGTTGAGACATGCTACATTGTGTTGTGTAATGCCAAGCGCTGTTATTGCCACTTCTCCATTAGATGGCGGCGTTGCATCGCGCAGTCAACCGTCCCGTGTGTTTTACTATGTACAGCGCTCTCCATTATTATTGGGGCGGTAAAGTCTAAATGGCTGTCTTTATTCTCAAGTCACATGGAAGTAAGATTTAAACAAAGATGAGGCAAAAGTACAGACCGTGACCGTATAGTCCACTTTAATTTATGGCTTCTTCAACACACGTTCTACCAAATAACAATAACAGCACTATCAAGAGTTACTTCAATTTCTTGCCAGCCAAATTATTGGGACGATTCAACTTAAAGGAAATGTAATACGTATTAAAGCTAGTATTTGGACGCAAATCCCATACATGCGAAAACAGGAATCTGTGACCCATTGAAAATACCAAACTTAAGCTATCATTATTTGAGATGCTCTACCAAGCCTTTACTGCAGCCATTTTGAAACGTTGCTTGTGTATGGGGAGTTTTTCAATTCAGTCTTTTCAGTTCAGTCAGATCTAAACTAGGAGATTGACTTGCCCAGTCTAAAATGTTTCACTTATTTCCCCCTGATGAACTCCATGGTTGTGTTGGCAGCGTGTTTTAGGTCTTTGTCCAATTGCATTGTAAGCTCTGTCCAATACATCTGGTGGCATTTTCTAGTACACAGGATAACTAAGATGCTTCTGTACACTTCTGAATTCATTCTGCTGCCATCATTCCTTACATCATCAGTTAAGACAAGTGAGCCCGTTCCAGAGGCAGCTGTGCATGAGTGTGTCTGAGGAGTTTCCAGTATTGTAGAAGTAGTGTTTACTTAAGTCAGAACTGACTTTTGTTCAGTACGGAGTTAAATAATGTTCAAAAAGACAGAGATAAAAGGATAAAAGGGAAGATAGTAGAATAAAGGACTCTTTATTGCTCAACTGTGTGACCTAAAGGACCGCAGTGGTTCGTGGTGTCAGGAGTCGGTCAGCACGCTAGCACACCTCCAGCAGGCCCTCTGACCAAAATGCCAGGGCCATCTGGGCTTTCTCACTGTTCAATGGCATCTTCAGCTGGGCCACAGGGATGGGCTGTCCCATCTGCAGTTGCCTAATGGCTGGGAGGGCTTCAAAGGGGAAGATCAAGCTGGGTGGCTAGGAGATTGAGAGAGGAGGTACAGAGAGAAGATGACTGAGATGGTAAGACAACATGACAATACATTTTGCCCTTTCCTATTCAACACTCACATTTTGGAGCTAAAGATTGGCCATCATCATCATGTGTACCTATTCAGAGCAATTTAAGATTATATTTGATTGTGATCTTTTCAACATACCTATTTTCCATAAAACATTTTTATCTAGAATGAGATAAATCTGTGTTGTGCCATTTCACACACATTGCCCTTGCATGACAAAGTTTGCAAACAGAGAAACTGGCCTATAACTTTTTTTTTTCATTTCAACAGACTAGCACAAAGTATAATCCACTTCATGAATGATAAATAACATGATATTCAAACGGCAGAGCAATAGTACTTTGACTAAAATCTAATGTACATCCAATAGCCAAACATCATACAGTGATGTCAACTAGGCACACTGTATATCCCCCATGTGCCATGTTACCTCAGAGGGTTCCCCTTCCTCATCATTATCATCGTCATCATCGTCATCATCACTCTGTCCCATCATGTGTTTTTCCCTCCTGTTCTTCAGAGAGTGCATTACATTCACCACCAACGAAACCGAACCATCCTGAACACACACCCACACACGTCTGTTAGTCTAAGAGCAGCTAGATAAATCATGTAAATTGCACAACTGAACTGAACTTCAGCTGAACAACTGAAAGGTGCTTACTGATGGGCTTTGACATGTCTCTAAAGATATCAGGATGTGGTCGTTAAACCTCAGACACACTGTGTCCTCCAACGCAGGCATCTTTCCTGCTGTGAACACAGACCCACAAAAATATTTATTTAGAACACATTATTTAGATACCTCTTAGTGCAAAACCACCACTTCATACAAATCCATTCATGTCTGAGAATATGGTCTAGTAAGAAACAACACAATGTCTGTATTAAACACTCTACTCTGTGGAATTCATTATTCTTCTGACACACAGACCTGGTGCTGAGACATCATCTTGCTCGGGTGCGTATGGTGGCAATCTGTTGTGGGCAAAGTCCCTCTTCATATCTGCAGCACGGAGTTCATGTTCACCGCCCTCCATCTGATCTGCAACGCTCCGCAGTAATGAGGCCAACTGCTTATTTGTGTCTGGGGCTGTATTGGTCCCCTGGTATGTGTACGCACGCATGCACGCGCACACACACGCACACACACGCACGCACACACAGGTTTTACTATCAAAGTGAGGACTGGCAATGTAGTACCATAAAAAAAACTATTTTACCTATCCCTAAACCTGAATATTCAGATAGGATGTTTAAATATTGCGACAATACAGAGGTGGAGCTCACCATCAAGATTCTCCGGGGCATTCCCATCCTCCTAGTGATGTCACTAGTCTTAAGTGAGTCATATAAAAAATTGGGAAACACGTTAGCAAGGTAGTCACCCAACGACCTGAGGTAAACAACACAAAAGAGGAGACGACACAAAGAGATAAACCAGATTTAAAAAAAGAGAAAACGTTAAAGTAATGTTACACAGCAGGTGTATGAATTTCCATTCCTTCAGAGACCATGTAGAAGGGGTGAGGCAGAGACAGCCTCCAGGTTATACAGGCCGGCTGGTAAATCAAGGATTCCAAGTGGGAATTCTGGGACAAAGAAAATCTAAGGTCGGCTGAAGGTCAACGTTATGTTCATGTTCCCACGGTTTGTCTCACGTACGCATTCTGGTAGGTACTGAGGGTCAGGTGGGTGGAATGATCCACTCCCACAGGGGTGTCTGCTTGATGGATGGTCCCTCTGGGGAAGTACAGCAGATCACCTGCCTATGGAAATAAAGGACATATACCAGATTTCACAATTGATCAATAATATGGGGCTGCACTGGTCTTACTAACAGAGACCTTAGATCTGTTCACAGGTCTCACAGAAACCTTCAAGGATGAAGTTCTAGATTGGTGGTAGACCACCCTGTTCAAGCAGAGACGCAGGTGCTACAAAAATCTGTCCCATAGAGACACCTCACCAGACCAACTAAACCCGCTCTAGATGAGTCACGGCATAACAAAGGGTTGCATCAGGCCTAATACTCAGGGAATTAATGGTGATGTTTGGTTTGTACTTGTAAATATGACTAGTACAGTGTTCACTAAAGGGCAGTAGTTCCTGACATGTTTCACTGAGACACAGGTCACTGACAAAGGGCGAAAGCTGTCTGAGAGTGGTTGTACAAAACCGCGAAATATGTTACGCAAATGAATGAATAGTGCTAGCCGGCTCTAAATATTTATTAACAAAGTAAGCATTTTAAATCCCGTCAACATTCCTAACTTGTAGGGCAAATTGAACATCCAGTCATTAGGAAAATGCCAAAGTGCCACTCCACACGTGCAGCACCTTCAGTATGATGTCGTGGGTGGGGCTTCCAATCCGCTCCTCAGGCTCTACGCAGTATTCTCTCGCCAGGGGCACCGTGGGGCTGTACAAACGCCAGTGTTTCTCGCCCTCCAACTGGAGAATGAACACCTGGGAAGATTACCAAGCCACCAATGTCAGTGAAACTGAACACTGTCTTAAACCCAAACTAGACTACTAGCACTGCAGGCAGATGACCTAGTGGTTACAGCGTCTGAACAACAGGATGCTAGATCGAAATCCTTAAATCTGCAAGATAAATAATTAGGTCATTCTGCCCCTGTGCAAGAATGTCCATCCTAATTGCTCCTTGGGCACATGCAAGGGCCAGGTCATTTCTGTACCTCCACATCGTCATAGTGAGGGGGGAGCCCTTGAGAATCCTGTGGGGTGATGTAGACGTTGGAGCCCACCAGGGCGCCAAAGAAACACTCCAGCTTCTCCTGGATCCGCCACAACTCGTCCTGGAAACACACGGAGAGCAGACTGATTAGGATTAAGCTGAACCAAGCGTGATGGTATTAATCTGGGTAGGCACAAAACATTTTATACCACCAGAAACAGGACTAAGGTGAACCGAACATTATGGGTACATCCACCACTCTCACCTTGAACCTCTGAGGCTGGTGGAACTGGATGGTGGCTTTCTTCTTGTCAAAGTCTCTCCGGAGCTGGCTGTAGTTGACCTGGCCCTCCTTGTTCATTACATTCTTGTTGCCATGGACACAGCGGCACACATTGAGGTCTCTGGTGTAAGTTAGGCCCTGGGAGCACAGACCCTTCAGGTCAGACAGCTGAAACAGAGACTGGTAGTAGGAGGCCAGGGAGGGGTCAGACCTCTTCAGGTGGAGGGGCCTCTTTTCCCAGTAGTCAGCAAAGAATTCTTCCTGCCCAATTGGCGAGATGAGGCTCTGGAAGACGGTGTCGGGGGTGTCGAAGCAGAAAGGCAATGGGACGCCATTGCAGTCCATTTTCCTCTGTTTGGGGGAGATATCTTCATCTCTGGCTGCTCGTCTTCTGTTCCTTGACATTTTTAGCTTAGAGACATTAATGGCATTTGATCTGTTTCTGATCTTTTCATTTTGCATTGGTTGCCATCAAAATAATACCTGATTTAGCTAAATACCACATGACAGTAATGTAAACTATTTTGAAATGACTGAAATGTGAATGTAGCTGGTAGCAATTACGTTAGCTTTCAAATAAAAAGAGAAATAAAGATACACACGTTAGCTAGCTGTCTATTCACATACTGTATCTAGCTTTTGGGCTAAAAAAACTAGCTAGTTAAGTTACTTGTACTATAATTGTGTATTCTAACGTTAACTAAATCTGTTGCTCGTGTCTTGTTATGTTAGACAAAATTAGTAATACTTAAGATATCTAGATTGCTACCTGTTTTTCTTATGTTCCAATCTTCCGAGAATGCAACACATAGCTGGCTATACCACAACGATACTGTATATTAGCTACAAACCTTGTATTCAATTTTATTTGATAAACATGTGAGAGGATTTTGTTCTGTCCTGCAGTATTACATGTCCGAAAAGAAACAAATTATTTTTGTTCCGCTGTGCATATAGTGGGAAGTACTTCTCATTACGAACCCGAGTGTTTCTATTCTGAAAAATGCCGGTGTGATAAGGCACGAGAGGATGTTATACGGCTTTACAATCACGGTTTACATGTGTGGATTATATGCTCTGTATTTACGAATCATGGCTCATTGCATGCTGTGCATACCAACATTTGGCAGTATTCCATCTACATGTTATTGCTTCCATATACCACGACTATCACTCAATTAGCATTCAAAACACCCTGGTTCTAAGATTACATACCAAGGGTATATCACTTATTACTGCGCCATTTGCCAGGCAACTGGTTTATAATGGCAATAAGTCATCACAGGGTTTGTGGTGTATTGCCTTGTAGAGGCACTTCGCGATGGATCATGTCTCCCCCACCCCACATACAACCCTCAACTGGACAAATCTACAACCCCTCCCCACATTCACACGCAACACTCACTGGACAGTTCTTGCACCTTACATATTTTTTATTTTTAATGCACCTTACATATTTTTTATTTTCATATTTTAATTTATTAATGCTCAGTATTATTTCTCTTGTACAAAATTGCTGCACCAACAGACCAGAACAAATTCCTAGTGTGTTGTGAAACTTGGCAATAAAACTCTTCCTGATTCTTATGTCATCGCTTAGCCTTACACTCCTGTGCCTTATCATATGTATTTACAAATGGTTAAACAAAGTGTATTCTATAAAGAAATTAAACACTAACTAAAACACATCCAATAATGTTTGCACATTAAGATTACAGACAGGCTTTTATTAGTTAACATTCATCAGAAATACAATAAAATAAGCAGAACAGAATCTACAAGGACGTACTTTAAGAAACTATTTCAGGCATTTTATGCTTTATCGGACTGAAAAGGGGTGAAAGATTTTTTCTGGAAGAGAGAGATTTGAACCCATGCTAAAGCAGTACATGTGCCCTGAAGGCAGCAACTTAGACTGCTGGACCATCTTTACACTACAAGGACACATTTCAATTACAACAGCCAGCTAGCCAGACAGATAGCTTGCCTTAGTATGAAGAAGCAGAACGAATTGAGATTGAAGTGCACTACAGAGGGGCTTCTCAGTTTCAGTAGTGAAATTTCACTTAATCAAGCTCAAATATCCAGTCCACAATGAAACAAATACAAAACAAAATGTTTATTTACAAATGGGCTCTTGTATTGATAACATAAGGAATGGAACTCTACAGTATAATAGTTATCTGTGCTACACGTTTTTCACAGCAAAACCTTCCAATATCCATAGCTGTTATGAAGAATCCCATTACATGGTGTTAGAAGAACATTTTCTGAGCAAAACATTTACATTGAATAATGTGAAATAACACTCAAAATAAGAGGCCACTTGACAATTTCAAAAAAAAGCTCCATTTACTTGATTTTTTTTGTGTGTGGAGGGAGTCCGTTGCAATGACTTGGTTTGTTAAAAAAAACAATGTCTTTTTGCAGAGAAGATGCAGGGTAAGTAATGCCACAGGGCCCAGCCTGGGGTCACTGTGGGGCTTCCAAGTCCTCTGGCCGGGTGCCTGTCTCAGGGAGCTCCAGCTTCTCACACTCCGTCAGTTTCAGTGTTAAGTATGGAGCGATCTCATTGGGGTCAGTGTACAGAGCAGCAGGAACATTCTGGAAAAGAGAAAGAGGGAGACAAATTAAATGGGTGATCGAAATCAAGCAGAGCATTATTGAACTGCATCAGCAAAAGCTTGGTAATGCAGATAGGTTCTTATCAGGGCATCTGCGATTGTCAGACCAATCGCTGCCTGAGTCGTGGCAATAGACAGGAAAATTGTACTTAACTCAATCTTGGCACTCAGCATTAAGGATATATACTGAAGTTAAGGCCTGTTAATACACTAGCTTCATGTCCATGGGGTTAACTTCAAACTCCGTTACCCCCCAGAAACTGGAGATCCTACTCCTGAGCAGTTCTAAACCTTCTAAACTCCTGCAGCTTCTATAATCTATTAGCAATGTTGATATTCAGTTGTATGCTCACAATACAACCCACTTCAATACCCATGATCCTTATGCAAAGCAATTTAAAAAAAATAGTAAACACTAAAAACATCTGACTGGTGTGATAGCTTGTAATCTAGGAGTAAGACATTTGTTTTTCAGTAAGTTTACTCTACTGCAATATATTTATTATCTACACCACACACATTACGGTTCCTACAGGGGATGTAACATGGATATACATTTTTTTATATTTTGTACAAATACTGCACTCGGTTTCGATGGTTGTTGCACTGCTGTTCTCAATAGTAACGTCAGACCACACACACTTTGTTTTGAGAGAGCTTCCTACTTTACCTGCACTTTTCAAACACAAAAAATTCTCACCTTCAATTCTGAAATGTTGCTTTCCCGAGTGCTGAACTCTCTGATCATGAATTTTTTTCCTGCCTGTAAAGAATATCAGGTTAAGATGACTCATTTTAGAATTAGATGAACAATTAACTTAAAAAGAGAGTACTGTACATTTCCTTCTAAAGTGCTTCTAAAGTCTCAAGCTCAGAATTTGACTCCAAGACACATCCATCCTGCTGGTTAATTGTAGGAATCTGGTGCTCATGGAATTTTCAATGTAGGTTATTAGTTAGAGTGGGAGAAGAATTTTACAACACCTTGCCTGTTTCACCCAATCAGTATTCATGTCATGAGATGGACTCCCCTAGATCAAGCCCACACATCGGGGAAAAGTGTTCCTCATTGACACTCACTTGTAAAACATCCAAATCCGTTGTTGTTTTGTAGTTATACAGGAATAATAAAAAATGAAGAACAACTGCTCTGTGTATTCAAGTCAAAATGCCAGAGCTACAGGTCAGGTTTTTGCAGTCAGCCAGCAACGACTGGGCGAATAGATGGCTATTCAGCTTCCTAACTGCATGGTATCACCCACCAGAAACCGACTGAACACACATTCTCAGCCATCCTAGTTCCCTATTGGCTTTTTTGAATTCACCCTATGAAATGTTATTTCATTTTTTGAATGTTATGATTCCTTTATCTGTAACCGTCAGACAATTTTCCAACAGACCCACTTTTTCCAGTTTTAATCAAACTAATTGTCCATCTCTAGAAAAGCCCACAGTCATACTTGCCTCGTGGTAGAGCCGTGTGTCATTTATCCGGATCAAAACTCCATCTACTCTCAGGAAGAACCGTAAAAGCAGGAAGAAACTGGTGGGCATCACTCTCTGTATTACACGCAATGGCATAACAAAACCACTTCAGGGCAAAGTACTCGTAAAGAGACATGTTTCAAAGAAAATACCTTTGATATAAATTTGGTGTTACAGCCACAAACAGCATATCAGGCGAATGTGTCCTCTTACAAAATGTTGTTTCTGGTTTTAAAGTAGTACTCACTATTTTTACACTGATCATGGAGACGCCATGGTCATGCAGCTCGTCCTCAAACAGCAGCACATCGTCGAAGAACATTATCTGCTCTCGTGCCTTCAGCTTTTCCATGTTGATGCGCTCAGATGTTTCTGTTGCCTGATGGAATAGTAGTGTTTATTCAAGTCAAAACAGTAACATGGATAAAATGTTATCTTACAGCACACATACAGGCATGTCTCTCCCTATTTTGGCCTGTTTGTTCTCGTTACCCATAGTGAATACACACGTAATATAGCTTGAGTTCAAAGTTCTGAAAAATTAAGCCAATGTGACAGAACAACTGCATTCTAGGCAAACTGAATTGCATCAATTAGAGACTTAATGTAAAATACCAACAATCTAGTTGACGTTTATTAAGCAAACTCTGCAATCACGTGAGCACTACAGAAAATCCACAAATCAACGTGTTCTTCCTCTCCCAGACCTCATCCTCCTGATGAGCTTTAAGCATTGTTGTAGACCAAACATCAAATGCTGTTTTTGCCAGACCGCGTAAGTGGAGCCGGCCAAGAAGAGCAAATGCCTCCTACTGAAGGGAGTGAGTGCCTGACTGACAACCCATTGTTAAATAGCGTAGTGGTTGTAGATGCGGACCGCCACGTAAGTGACTGGCATTTGAGCCTCGCCACGGAATTAGGCATTAGGATTTGTTCAGGATAAGCTAAAACTTTAGTAGCTACATTATAGTTAGCTTAAATTAAAACTCTTTACGGTTATATTGTGATGGATGAACTGCACCAACAAGGAACACATTGCTCTTGATTTCAATTCACATAGCGTAGTGGTTGGCTATTTAACAGTCATTGTTTTCTAAAGAAACGAACCAGCCATGAAGTGATTGGAGTCATTGTTTTCATTATAGGTACTGTATAGCAAGACTAAAACTTCTCTGGCTACAAGCATCAGCAGCTACATTATAGTAAGCCTAAAGAAAAACTGTTTATGGTTATATTGCAATGGATGAACTGCACCGACAACAAACATATTGCTCTTGATTTCGATTGATACAGATTTACATAGCATTGTTCACATAGCGTAGTGGTTAGCTATTCAACTGTCATTGTTTTCTAAAGCAACGAATCAGCCATGGAGTGATTGGAGTCATTGTTTTCATGACTGTATAGCTATTAGCTAGCCATCTACAGAAATCTCCTTCAAATTTAACGGGTTAAATGTAGTGTAGCGACCCTGTTATACCTGTTGTTGGTTTGGATGTTAGCTAATGTAGGGAACTAGTTTCAAAGAATCGTGGAGTTTTGACTTATTGGTTTAACAATGCAGAAGTAAACAGAAACCACATCTCTACACACGTACAGTATCTCACAAAAGTGAGTACACCCCTCACATTTTTGTAAATATTTGATTATATCTGTTCATGTGACAACATTGAAAAAATGACACTTCGCTACAATGTAAAGTAGTGAGTGTACAGCTTGTATAACAGTGTTAATTTGCTGTCCCCTCAAAATAACACAACACACAGCCATTAATGTCTAAACCACTGGCAACAAAAGTGAGTACAGCCCTAAGTGAAAATGTCCAAATTGGGCCCAAAGTGTCAATATTTTGTGTGACCACCATCATTTTCCAGCACTGCCTTAACCCTCTTGGGCATGGAGTTCACCAGAGCTTCACAGGTTGCCACTGGAGTCCTCTTCCACTCGTCCATGACGACATCACAGAACTGGTGGATGTTAGAGACCTTGCGCTCCTCCACCTTCCGTTTGAGGATGCCCCACAGATGCTCAATAGGGTTTAGGTTTGGAGACATGCTTGGCCAGTCCATCACCTTTACCCTCAGCTTCTTTAGCAAGACACTGGTCGTCTTGGAGTTGTGTTTGGGGTCGTTATCATGTTGGAATACTGCCCTGCGGCCCAGTCTCCGAAGGGAGGGGATCATGCTCTGCTTCAGTATGTCACAGTACATGTTGGCATTCAATGGTTCCCTCAAAGAACTGTAGCTCCCCAGTGCCGGCAGCACTCATGCAGCCCCAGACCATGACACTCCCATCACCATGCTTGACTGTAGGCAAGACACACTTGTCTTTGTACTCTTCACCTGGTTGCCGCCACACACGCTTGACACCATCTGAACCAAATAAGTTTATCTTGGTCTCATCAGACCACAGGACATGGTTCCAGTAATCCATGTCCTTAGTCTGCTTGTCTTCAGCAAACTGTTTGCGGGCTTTTTCTTGTCATCCCAGAGGCTTCCTTCTGGGATGACAGTCATGCAGACCAATTTGATGCAGTGTGCGGCGTATGGTCTAAGCACTGACAGGCTGACCCCCCACCCCTTCAATCTCTGCAGCCATGCTGGCAGCACTCATACGTCTATTTCCCAAAGACAACCTCTGGATAATACGCTGAGCACGTGCACTCAACTTCTTTGGTCACCGTGGCGAGGCCTGTTCTGAGTGGAACCTGTCCTGTTAAACTGCTGTATGGTCTTGGCCACCGTGCTGCAGCTCAATTTCAGGGTCTTGGCAATCTTCTTATAGCCTAGGCCATCTTTATGTGAGCAACAATTATTTTTTTCAGATCCTCAGAGAGTTCTTTGCCATGAGGTGCCTTGTTGAACTTCCAGTGACCAGTATGAGGGAGTGTGAGAGCTATGACACCAAATTTAACACACCTGCTCCCCATTCACACCTGAGACCTTGTAACAATAACGAGTCACATGAAACCGGGGAGGGAAAATGGTTAATTGGGCCTAATTTGGACATTTTCATTTAGGGGTGTACTCACTTTTGTTGCCAGCGGTTTAGACATTAATGGCTGTGTGTTGAGTTATTTTGAGGGGACAGCAAATTTACACTGTTTTACAAGCTGTACACTCACTACTTTACATTGTAGCAAAGCGTCATTTCTTCATTGTTGTCACATGAAAAGATATACTCAAATATTTACAAAAATGTGAGGGGTGCACTCACATGTGAGATACTGTATCACGTTCAACACTCGCTGATTAAATAGCACAGTGGTTAAAGACACAGACTGCCACAAAGGAAACCACAGATCAAACCCAACCAGGAACAGCATTCATCCTTTCTAATCACGGGCCGGCAGAACTAGGTTTGCCTGATTCCTTTTCTTGTTCAATAAACAAAGTGTGATTGTAAGAGATTGTGCAGTGTCCAGAGTGAACTGAAAGTCTTCTCACCCTCATGCGCAGATCCTCTCCTAACAAGGTGCCTCTGTAATCTGTGGTAAATGTCCAGTCGTAACGTTTCACCACCTCCTTGGAGTGTTCAGAGTCAGCCCTGGGAATACAACCGCATGACAACAAGTTCACTCACCGAGACCCATTATTCATCATGAGACTTGGCAATGACTTATTATAAAATCCCATCATTTCACCTACTTTGTCAGCATAGACAATGGTGGGTAGTGGACTAGCACAGCAGTCTTATGATATTAGTTTTACCTGCTCTCTTGCCATTCCTGTGCACAAGCCACTTTCACAGAGTCCTGCATGTTGTTGACCCTCTTGAGGGCATCAATGGCGTTGAACTCGATGCCATAGCCATCTGTGTGTTGGATGCGTAGAACATTGTCCCCAAAAAGCATCTCTGGGAGTGACGGCATGTGCATCTCCTCCCCTAACCTGGGATGAAACTGTCAAGATTGAAACCCGAACAACTAACCTCAATGCAATAACCTAAATAAATCATATAGCCACACTGACTAAAATGATAAGAGTTATTGACATTGCTGTACAACAACATAGGGGAGCTCTGCTTATTTTTCAGGTTGAACAAGTGGATTTCTCCCAGCATGGGGCTTTCTAAAGAGAGATTAAAAGACAACGTCTCTTAGCACATAAAACATGCAACAAACAAATTTTTCTCACCGTTCAATGTCTTTAGATTTCATAATGTGGGTTTTAGCAGCAGTCACTTTCCATGGTCCGAATGTGAAGTCTTGCTTACTACTTTTAAACCCATGGGTCATCATGGCTGACAAATTGGCCAACATCAACTGTCAACAGAGATCAAAACAAACCCGTTAGTGAGAATTCCATAAACATCGGACAGTGTATGCAAATACTGTACAGTAGTTAGCTAAATATTTCACATTTTGTTTTGCATTATTACAAATCGCGGCTCCTCATAGTTGATTAAATACACATATAGCTAACAGTTAGCCTCAGACAACATGAGCTGGCTAGCTCCAACATAACTTCAGCTTGACGTTTTAAAAGTAGATTGTTATAATATAGAAATTACAACAGAAATACGTTTCCTAAATTGTCAAAGACTTGGACTTGCTGTATCGACACTACTACTAGGTAGCTATTGTATAATAATAGGTAGCTAGTTAGCTTGCTATTGTCCATAAAAGCAGCTGCAGTTGACAAAATAAATAATGTGTTTATGCAACTCTGTTTGCAAACAAACATTAAAGAACAACATTAAACATTCCACATGCCTATTTAGCTAGCAAGCTACTTGCTCCGGATTATTTTGTAACGTTATTGACGTCGTGAGTACTGAGTGTGCGTTACAAACTAGCAAGCTTGCTGGCTAACGTTAGCGTTGTATCTCTTATAGTCTGAATCGACACTTAATACAACTTTGTTACTACAGTAACAATTACCTACTGACCAGAGACCAAATGATATAATATCAATTTCAAAAGAAAGTTTAACATAGCTACGTCAACTTACCCCAGTGTAATTGTCAGCTAGCTAATGTCCATATAATATAGAGTTTCACAAAAATGCGTCCGACATACTTCATTTACTTATCTAGGTTTTATGGTTCCGACTAATCCAGCCATAGTATATCTGTTATAGTGTTATCTGCTTTGTTTCTATTCCAGAAATACTATCCAGTCGTTACAGGTCTCGATGAACAACGGATTTCACAATAATGAAATGCAAACATAATTTTGGAATAGAAATGTAATTGATAGAAACCCAAAAGAGAGAGAGATTTTCATGTTTTAAATGTCTATTTTGACATGTTTGTGAAAACAAAATGTCACTTATTATTTGACAGGCTGTCAGGCTGTCAAATGTTTATTTTGAATTAAACCAGAACTTGTCCCAAGTATTGTAGTTCATCCCATATGGGATATTCTAATATTCCTGCAGAGCAATATAGTTTGAAATACATTTTTAACGTATTTCCAACGTCCTTTGCTCAGCAGGTTATACCAGGGTATAATGGGAAATTATACTTTGGTACAGTAGCTACAGCCTTGTTTCCACTTCATGACTTTGCTCAGATGTCAACAGAAAAGGGAGCAGGCTAACTGTCAAGCGGAAACTGAATCACAAAAGACTGTTCCATGTCTTTTCGCACTCACATGACTTTTGTCATGTCTGTGTTCAGAAACATAAGTTCAGATTTTTTCTCTTAATGTGACCAAGCATGAATTTATGTGTTTAATTTTGTTCCAAAGAACATATTAATAAAAATAAACAAGTTCACTAAATCATGTCTTACCACTTTCACTGTCTTCAAAAGCTAATACTAGTTTAATTGACACAGGCCCAGACTATACAAGCAGTGCATCTAAAAACCAGCCAGTTACAACCAACAATGACATGTACATTCCTCAATAACCTTGTGGATGAAGGTGCTCAGATTCTGTGTTTACACCACCAGCCCCAAGGGTCTTCAGAGACATAGGATCTTCACTGGGCTTCCACTGGGCTTCCCTGATGAGTATCTGTGGGGGAGGTACAGGTTCAATAGGCCCAGCATAGTTTACCTATGCAGTCTGCTGGAACCACACATAAGGAAGCGCACTCACTGTAGCCAAGCCTTGACCACTGTTCAGTCTGATGATAATATAGCCAGTCTTACTGATCTGTGACCTGAATGTTCATGTATTAAAAAATAAAAATGAAACAATAAGTTTAAGCCTAGTAACTGTGGGGCAATAGCATTAAGATAACATACAAGTCTGCTAGAGGCTAAGTAGAACTAAGAAACATTGTACCTGCATTAGAGGAGGGGGTGACAGGATGCTTATCTCACTAGAATAGCTGGGAGCAAGAACAGACCGTTTGGTGTTTGGTAGTAAATGGGCAGAATGCCAAATAAGGGAAAAGACGCTGGAGCTAGAAGTCGATTGGTTGGAATAACAACAGGGAAACCCGAAGACGGCAGCTGCCATGAGAGATGTGTTAAACAACGTATATCTTATCCATATATGGTATGAACCGCTCCCTGAACCAGAAAAGCAGAAAAAAATGGGAAAATCTAGGGTAGGGGGCTCATGCTATAAGAACTGTGTGTGCTGTGATTGTGTCAGACTCTGTTGGACTGAGTGCCACACTGTCTCCAGATATATCTGTATGAATAAAGATAATTGCCGGCACTGCGATTTTGTCTCCTCTTAATCTCTTCTCATTAACCAACTCGGGGAAGTACTTTAGGTCGGTACTTCAACAACTTGGGGGCTCGTCCGGGATGAGAAGGAGATCTGAATTTGAGAAAACTTTGCTGACCACGACAGACACTGATGGTTCATGGCCACATCAAATGAGGTAAGCAGAACCCGTTCCATCAAATCTGCACATTCGGCCTAATTACCAAATTCTGAACTAGAAGTGTCTTGACTGGGAAGTGTTAAACTGGGGAGTACAATATTCGGCAGAAAAGAGTGGGTTAGAGGCCCGGGAAGCGGGGACTTTCCGAATTCTATGGTTAAAACTAGTAAATTTTTATTGGAAAGGTTTTAATCGTGTTAAAACAGGGTTGGAGACCCGGGAAGTATAGATCTTCCCGAATTCTAGATTCTAGGTTTGGCAACCTACCCTATCACCTGACGAGGAGATAGACCCTGGGTCAGGGTCCCATAGGGTGCTGGGTTAGAGTCCCGGGGAAATAGGGATACCCCAAATTCTAAGAGTACTGGGTCAGGGACCCGGGGTTTGGAACCCCTAATTAAGTGTACTGGGTCAGGGACCCGGGGTTTGGAACCCCTAAATTCTACTAAATAGAAAAATCATAAAAATAATAAAAAGACCTAATAAAAACTATAAAAAGGAGAAGGGGTGAAGTGGCGAAGTAGTTACACCAGAGTCTCGACCACAAAAAGCCCCCACGCATTACGCACGGCTACCTAACAGTGATAACGAAGTGCGTTTTAAGTGGTGAGGGACAAATAGTGGTTGATTGGGTCACGTCGCTCGGGTGAACTCCATACAGACTGACCGGCTGGTGCAAAGGGGCAATAGGACAATGGACGGGGAGTACGATCGAGAGTTGGACGATGATGGTTGGGGTCCAGTTAATAATTCCGGGTGGGAGAACCTGGCAGTTCAAATCAGCAATGTTGCGGGAGCAGTGGTTCAGGCAGGAAAGGAGAAAAATGAGGCAGAGAGGGTAAAAGGACGTTTGAGGAAGTTAGTGGAGGAGAGTAGTGTAAAATTAGACGAATGCAGACCGCTTAGCAGTCTGATTTGGAAGAAAGTGAGAGAATGTGAAACAAAAAGGAATGAGGCAAGTAGAAAGAAGGAGGCAGTGGGTATATTAGCCCGTCGCGCCTGGAAACAGGAAGAGAAAGGACAGGAACAGGAGAGACAGGACTGGTTCCAACTGGCAGTTTACTGCCAGGGTGTGGATCACCTGAATAAACTTAAGGAACAGACAGGGAGTGAAAACCCTCCGCCATATGATAAATCCGGTCCAACACCAAGTGCCCCTCCGGCCAGGTTATATCCTATTTTGGCAGTAACGGGGGGAGAATTGCAAATTGAGGGAGAGGATGCGCCGGTGCCGAAGGGACACTCGACTCCCGTACAGGGTCCAAAAACCTTTAAAAAAGTTGAAATGGCGGAGGG
>JACXGI010004895.1:0-50480 GCA_016801175.1 Esox masquinongy
ATTTAGGGTAGGGGGCTCATGCTATAAGAACTGTGTGTGCTGTGATTGTGTCAGACTCTGTTGGACTGAATGCCACACTGTCTCCAGATATATCTGTATGAATAAAGATAATTGCCGGCACTGCGATTTTGTCTCCTCTTAATCTCTTCTCATTAACCAACTCGGGGAAGTACTTTAGGTCGGTACTTCAATAGTATGTATGGCTGGATCATTTCAGCAAGGTAAGTAGGAGCAAGTCCATGTATTAATTTATAGTTTAACAATAAAACCTTAAAATCTGCCCTAACCCTAACAGGCAACCAGTGTAAAGAGGCTAGTACTGGAGTAATGTGTCCACATTTTTTTGTTCTAGTTAGGATTCTAGCAGCCGTGTGCAGCACTAATTGAAGTTTATTCATTGATTTATCACGGTAACCGGAAAGAAGAGCATTGCAGTAATCTAATCTAGAAGTAACAAAAGCATGGATTAGTGTTTTTGATAGAAAGTTTTAGATTTTTGCAATATTTCGAGGATGAAAATAAGCAACTCTTGAGACATATTTTATATGTTCATCAAAGGAGAGGTCAGGGTCAAGGGTAACGCCGAGGTTTCTTACAGTTTTTTGGGATACGACCATGCAGCCGTCGAGGTTCACAGTGAGATCTGCCAACAAAGCTGAGATCTGCCAAATTGTTTGCGGAGCAAGTGGATTTTTTGTTTTAACTGTAAATGTAATGAGACAGTGATCAGATATTCCAGGATTTTGGGGGGAAATTATTAGATCTACAATATCTATTTCTCATGACAGGACTAAATCTAAGGTATGATTGTGGCAGTACGTTGGACCTGTGACATGTTGGATAAAACCCATTGAGTCAATTATGGCTTCAAAGGCTTTTTGAAGAGGGTCATTGGACGTTTCCATATGAATATTAAAAACGCCAAAAATTTGAATACTATCTGCCATCACTACAAGGTTAGACATGAATTCTGGAAACTCACTAAGGAACATTGTGTATGGCCCGGAGGCCTGTAAATAGTAGCCATGTAAAATGATTTATCAGCCTGGATAACTTTCATGAGTAAACCTTCAAAAGAATGAAAACCAATGATGTGTTTAAGAGTAAATTTATATTTACTGTCATAAATATTAGCAACACCCCCTCCTTTTCGGGATGCACGGGGGATATGATCACTAGTATAGCCAGGAGGAGAGGCCTCATTTAGGGCAGTAAATTCATCAGGCTTTATCTAGTTTATGATCAGAGATTAATTCATTTACTGCAAATGCCTTTGGAGCAAGGGATCTAACATTTAGGAGTCCCATTTTGAGATGCGAGGTGATACAGTCATTTTTATTTGTGACCGAGGTGGAGGAAGGCTTTATCTTAATAAGGTTGGCATTGTTAGCACTACCTAGTTTAACTTTTCTCAGCCTGGAACGAGTCACAGTCGTAATAGGCAAAACTGTATTAACTACTCTGGCTTTGCTATCGACAGACTCCACGATGCTAGCAGGCTGGCTAACAGCCTGCGGCCTGTCCTGCACCCTATCTCATGGTGAGGCTATAGGAGTGAGACTCCTGTCAATGTTCCTAGATAAAAGAAGAGCACCACTCCAGCTAGCATGGAGTCCGTCGCTCTTCAGCAGATCAGGCTTGGCCCTATTTCTGGGAGAGTCCCAAAAAGAGAGCCAGTTATCTACAAACTCTACCTCCTGCGATGGGCAGAACTCCGTTTTCAGCCATCGATTGAGTTGTGCAAGTCTGCTGTAGAGCTCGTCACTATCCCTAGCTGGGAGGGGGCCAGAGAATTACTCGATGCCGACATCTTTTTAGCTAGTTTACACGCCGATGCTATGTTCTGCTTCGTAACCTCTGACTGTTTCATCCTAACGGCGTTGGTGCCAATGTGAATAACAATATCTCTGTACTCTCTATACTTGCCAGTTTTAGACTTCGCTAGCACCAACCCCAGATTTGCGGCTACGTCGGTGGCTCTGCTGCCCGGCAAACAGTGTACGATCGCCGGCTGATTCTTTAGTCTAATACTGCAGGTAATGGAATCGCAGATGACTAAAGTTTTCAGTTTTCCCGGGCCACCGGTAGAAAATGCCTGCCGATCATTCCCTTCCGAAGATGGCTCGGGCCTTGACTTCGACTCCAGTGGGGAAAACCTGTTGAAAATCTCAGTCGGCTCTAGCAGCGACACAGGTTTAACTGGTCGACGGCATTTCTTCCCAGTGACCAAGAGAAGGTTCTCGCCCGGCTGCAGGAGCTGTGCCGGGGGGCTAACAATAGTGAGTAGTTCACTATTAATTATGTCCAGTAGTTCCGTTAATTATGGGGTGAGTAGTTCCGTTAATTATGTCCAAATAGAGTCCCGGTGTAGAAAGGTTGGGAAAAAATTCAATAGATAAAAATATTGCGTCGGTAAATTCTTAAAATAGAATTTAACCAATTAGTTTATATAGAGTAAATTCAAAAAAGTTTGGCAGGTAGCCAGGTAGGTAACAGCGTACAGCACGTCAACAATCCCACAAATGCCACTCCAACATTCTAATGACTTTTTGAAAAGTCACAGTTGTCACAAACAACCTACTTTAACACCTTTCCGAACTACTTAGAAAAAAATGTAAAAGATAGTGAGCGTCCTCACATACCCGGCTATTATAATGTGAAAGAATTAAAAATTTTTTTTATCCAGAACAAAAGTTACAGCGATTTAAGTAATGAATTTAACAAAATTTCACACAACTTTTTACAAATATCTGCAATTTGGACCACTTTGAAAATGAGATAGACAAAACGTTAGGGCATTTCATATCTTCGTCTACTTCTCAGCTATTTGAATCAGAAAAATAACGAAAATATCTCTTACCAAACTTGAGATATTGCAACCGCAGAAACCATAACAACGTGTTTTTTAGCAATATTTCCCAAACAGCTGCCATTTAACCCACTTTCCCAACAAGATAGACCAAAAGTTAGTGTTTCATATATTCCACTACTTATCAGCTATTTAAATCAGGAAAAATAACACAAATATCTCTTACCGAACTTGAGATAATGTAAATTGAGTAACCATAGCAACATGATTTTTTCTAACTTTTCAAAAACAGCTCCAATAGAAAGTACTTTCAGAATCAGACCCACCAACATGGAGGAACTTAAATGTAGATATATTTCTCAGTTATTTAAAAAAAAAAAAATTTGAGATATCTCTTACCAAGAAATACTGCAACCGAAGTAACCATAGCAACCTGATTTTTAGCAATATTTCCCAAACAGGTGCCGTTTAACCAACTTTCCAAGCAATGCAAAGAAAAACTACAATTATTTTATATATTCCTCTGCTTGTCAGCTATTTAAACCACAAAAGTATACGAAAATAACTCTTACCAAAGTCGAGATATTTCAACCGCAGCAACCATAGTAACCAGATTTTTAAAAATATTTCCAAAACAGCTGTTGTTTAGCCCACTTTCCCAGCAAGGCAGAGAAAAGGTACAAATACTTTATATATTCCACTACTCCTTAGCAGATTAAATCAGGAAAGATTATGAAAATATCTCTAACCAAAAATGAGTAACTTCAACCGGAGTAACCATGGCAACAGGATTTTTCCTACTTTTTGGAATGTACAGCTCCATTGGAGTGTACTTTTTGAAGGAGATACACACACACAGGTTTACATATATGTACGTCTACTTTTCACCTACAAGAATCAGAAAAAAATGTGAAAATATCCATTACTAAACTCGAGATATTGCAACTGCAGTAACCATAGGAACACAATTTTTAGCAATACTTCCCAAATTACTGCTGTTTAGCCCACCTTCCCAGAAAGATAGAGAAAAAGTTCAATCATTTTATGTATTCCTATGCATGTCAGCTATTTAAATCAGAAAAAAGTATAAAAATATCTCTAACCAAACACGACCTACTACAACCGGAGTAACCATAACAACAGCATTTTTTCCAACTTTTGAAAAACAGCTCCAATGGAAATTACTTTCCGAATCAGACACACCAAAATGGAGGAAAATAAATATAGAAATACTTCTCAGCTATTAAAATTAAAAATAATTTGGAAAATCTCTCTTACCAACCTCGAGCTACTTCAAGCGGAGTAACCATAGCAACAGGATTTTTTCCTACTTTTCAAAAACAGCTCCAATGGAAAGTACTTTCTGATCAAGATAAACAAACTCTGCTTTACCTAAATGTACCTCTACCTTTCGCCTACAAGAATCAGAAAAATATGAAAATATCTCTTACCAAACTGAAGATATTACAACCGCAGTAACCACAGCAGCACGATTTTTAGCAATATTTCACAAACTACTGTCATTCAACTCACTTTCCCAGCAAGATAGACAATAAGCACAATTATTTTACATATTCCTCTGCTTCTCAATTATTTAAATCAGAAAACATTACACAAATATCTCTTACCAAACTTGAGATACTGAAATCGCAGTAACCATAGCATCAGGATTTCTCCCTACATTTCAAAAACAGCTCCAATGGAAATTACATTCTGAACCAGATACACCAACATGGATTTACTTAAATGTACCTATGCCTTTCACCTATTCAAATCGGAAATTTAAAAAAAAATATTTCTTACCAAACTAGCTATACTACAACCGCAGTAACCATAGGAATGTGTTTTTTAGCAATATTTCCTAAACAGCTGCCGTTTAACCCACTTTCCCAGCAAGATAGACAAAAGTTATCAGTGTTTCCAATATTCCTCTACTTCCCAGCTATTTAAATAAGAAACAATTACAAAAATCACTTTTACCCAAATTGAGATATTGCAACCGCAGTAACCATAGCAATGCGTTTTTTTAGCATTAGTTCCAAAACAAATGCCGTTTAACTCACTTTCCCAGCAAGATAGACATAAATCATGAATGTTTCATATACAGCTCTGGAAAAAATTAAAAGACCACTGCAAAATTATCAGTTTCTCTGGTTTTACTATTCATAGATATGTGTTTGAGTAAAATGAACAGTTTTGTTTTATTCTATAAACTACTGACAACATTACTCCCGAAATCCAAATAAAAATATTGTCATTAAGAGTATTTATTTGTAGAAAATAACAACTGGTCCAAATAACCAAAAAAAGATGCATTGTTTTCAGACCTCAAATAATGCAAAGAAAACAAATTCATATTCATTTTTCAACAACAAAATACTAATGTTTCAACTTAGGAAGCATTCAGAAATCAATATTTGGTGGAATAACCCTGATTTTTAATCACAGCTTTCGTGCATATTGGCATGCTCTCCACCAGTGTGTCACATTGCTGTTGGGTGACTTTATGCCACTCCTGGCACAAAAATTCAAGTAGCTCGGCTTTGTTTGATGCCTTGTGACCATCCATCTTCCTCTTGATCAAATTCCAGAGGTTTTCAATAGGGTTCAGGTCTGGAGGTGGGCTGGCCATGACAGGGTCTTGATCTGGTGGTCCTCCATCTACACCTTGATTGACCTGGCTGTGTGGCATGGAGCATTGTCCTGGTGGAAAAAACAATTCTCAGAGTGGGGGAACATTGTCAGAGCAGAAGGAAGCAGGTGTTCTTCCAGGATAACCTTGTGCTTGGCTTGATTTATGCATCCTTCACAAAGACAAATCTGCCCGATTCCAGCCTTGCTGAAGCATTCCCAGATCATCACCGATCCTCCACCAAATTTCACAGTGGGTGTGAAACACTGTGGCTTGTAGGCCTCTCCAATTCTCTAACTATTAAACAACCACGTGTAAGGCAAAACTGAAAATTTGACTCATCAGAGATGACCTTACTCCATTCCTCTACGGTCCAATCCTTATGGTCTTCTGCAAACTTCAGCCTAGCTCTTCTTTGCTTCTCATAGATGAGGGCTTTTTTGTAGCTTTGCACGACTTCAGCCCTGCCCATAGGAGCCTGTTTTGAACCGTCCTCGCTGTGCACTTCACCCCAGCTGCTGTTTGCCATTCTTTTTGTAGGTCACTTGATGTCATCCTACGGTTGTTGAGTGACATTCGAATGAGTTGACGGTCATCTCGGTCAGTGGACAGTCGTTTTTGCCCTCTGCCAGTCTGTAGCTTTGTTGTCCCCAATGTCTGTTGCTTGACCTTGTTCTTATGAACCGCCGTCTTTGAAATGTTCAGGATGGAAGCAACCTGACGCTCGCTGTATCCCTCTGCCAGCAAAGCCAGAATTGAATCCTTCTTTTCCTCACTCAAAGCTTTTCTTTTCAACTCTTTTGTCATGCTGAATAGTTATTTTTTTATATTTTTTAAATTACCATTGAGGTACTATTTGCACTGTTTTTGCCATCCAGCTGGTCCTATTGCAAGAGGATAGTGATGACCACAGCAGTGGTTTTTATACTTTTCCTCGTTAAATTAGATTTGGTTCAGGTAATCACCTAATCAGTACCTCATTAAGTAAAATGAGGTGTGCCTGTGTTGGAATTTAACACTGGAATGGAATGGCTGCCATACATGTAGAGATGCTGATTTAAGAAAAATTAGGAGTGGTCTCTTAATATTTTCCAGGGCTGTATATTACAACGGACGTTGTAATATACAGCTTCAAACTGTTGTCACTCGAGTAACCTTATAATGTTTGAACAATTCCACCGTTGTTTACTTCTGTTTCAGAATTTCCCTTATGTTTACCTCTTGCTAAAACTAGCTTGTTAAAACCATATCCCATTTAGCAGGCTAGGATTATAAATTATATAGTAAAGTTACGTTTACAATTAACATTAAAGTTACAATACCAGCACTTGCCCATCCAGGTTACAGGTTAGGCTGTTGGTTACAGAATGACCGATTAAAACGCGGTCAAAACATTTTCTACACAATGAAATACAATGAAAAACAAACATACCTTCTGCGTCTTCTTACTTCTTCCATTATATTTTTGATGTGGACATCATATTTGATCTGTAGTTGTCTATAATCAGAAAGGGTAGGCAGAACAAAGGCATTCCTGGGGGCTTGTATCTTGTTTTCCGCCTTTTGCAATAGCATTCAGCTGCAGCCCCGCAGACTCGGCCAATAGCATCCAGCTGCAGCCCCGCAGACTCGGCTGGCTAAAATTCATTCTTCCGTTTCGTAATATCCTGACCCATTTCTTCTGTGCTCCACCTTATGCTATTCTTTAACCTATCTAAAGTTTTATTGAAATTGTAATTTTGTTTCATTTATAATTTCCCCCACATAGATTTTCCTTTGAAAATGTAGCCTACACAACACAAAATACAGACACACCACAGACCTTCATTTTGAAGGCAACATATGAAAATCAGAAGTCTTATTGTTGCGGACTAATTTCTAATGTAGAGTGTTTTACTGTTGCTACCGAAGTTAAATAAATAATAGGCCTGCAAGTATAGAGCGGAATAGTAGTTTTTAACGAGTGCAATTCTTTTAATGCCAACTCCTTTACATGAACCGTACACAATCGGTCGCATGGATATCATGGAGGTAGTAACAGCTGGCCAAAATCAATGAAGTGCGGTTACTTAATCACAGAATTCGCAAACTCCTCTTCAATTTCGCAGTTCGAAATCAAACCTAAACATTTTCTAACTAGAATCGATATCAGTATACCCCTATATTGGCATGTCAGTGTATTTTCTAAGCCCATATAGCGTAATTTAAATGAAAAAGTAATCATCCCCTCTTGAAAATCATTAGCCGCTGCACAACTTTTGTACATGGCAGCTACATTTATCTACTACCTTGCTGGTTAAAACAAACTATTAGCTGGTTACAGTCCTAACCTGCTAACCAGTCAAGTAGATACAGGTCAGTAACCAAAACAAATGTGTTAGACGGGCATTTGATTTCCAAAGTGGGGCACTTTATCCTTACCAAAAACGATTAGTAACTTCAGCACAATGGACGCAAAGCAAATATTCCTAGCATGTATGGCTGCCTAATCCTATGGGCTATTAGGCTATTGTCATTCGACGTAACCATCGCATATTCAGTGACAGTGGAATAAAGCGATTTAACAAGAGGCTTACAACACTAGTAATTACGGAAACATGAATAAATGGCGAATGAAACCATTAAGGATGTACAGTACCATTATGCAGTATGACAGGATGCAGCAAACACAAATAGACATCGCAAAGCCCAAATCAACGAGATTACAGGTACCAAAGAAATAAGAACATACTCACAATAACAATGTTCCTTCGACACTGTAAGCCAGGTGAACTATTCGTAGTTGATCGATTGAAAGTGCCACACAAATCCTTTCCCTGACTGAGATAGTTGGTTCCTTGCAATTTCCATGTTTTCTCGAATAAGGCTTTGCCAGTAAATCCGCCAACAAATCAATTTCTTCTCCTTCATAGTGCGTTAAAAAACAACAGGGCTCAGTACAAATCTAAACAAAGAATCTAACAGAGAGCACTGCATCTACTACATCCTTACCCTGAACGGGTGCTAGTTGGGGGTTTGGTCGACCCTTCCTCACAATTTCCATGTTTTCTCGAAAAAGGCTTTCCCAGTAAATCCGCCACCAAATGCATTTCTTCTTCATTGTGCATTAAAAAGACAACAGGGATCAGTACAAATCTAAACAAAAAATCTAACGGAAAGCACTACATCTAAAAAATCTCAACCTCTCAAAAGAAAGTTAAAATAAATCTTAGATGTTCCTACATTACGTCCTAACTAGTACTACCTCAGTTAGGTAGCTGGCTCTCCGATCACACCACCTGAAAAATGCGCATGTAGGCCACTAAGCAAGCTAGAAAGCTGCTACGTGCCAAAGAACAGGCTCGTTATGGCGAACTCGAAATCGGATTGGTTGAAGAGTATGACAATCAACAACCTCCTCCCCATTTGCTTCAAAAGATGATGGGATTCACTCGAAATTCGATAGGCCTCAGGATAGATTCTCACTCAGGTACAGCACATGTGGAAAATCTGATTGGATAAAAGCTCTGATTTATCTGAGCTGCACTGGAAACAGCGCAACCGAGGGAGAGAAAAGCAATGAAACTATGTCAGTAAACTGATGTGAACGAACTTTGTAAAATACATCTAGCGTTAATGAAAATATATATTAAATTTTAAAAATATAATTTTCATAATCACTAGGCCAGCAAAAAAGGCCTCTGGTCAGCAGCAGTTTCGAAAAATATCTTCTTGTATACCACATAATAACTTTATCAAGTCGTCAATGTTTTGTAATTATTAGCGACAGAACATGTTAAATAGCGTGTCATTAATTACCATTTCTGAAATTTCCGACGTAGTTAATAAACACACCCCGTTCCCAATTATCGTCTACCTTACTATTTTGTTCAACTGCATTATATTTCGTTTTTATTGATGTTGCAAATGACAGACTAGAGCGTTTTACCTACCTTACTTGCCTTCCGGTAAAGAAAAAAGACTGATCAACTTAACATTACATGATGTCTAGTCTGTCGCGCATGTGGTATTTCACGATTTGCAACTGGTCTGTTAAAGATTGTTTATCAAACAAAGTCAGATACAGGTGACAAGATGAGTGACTCAGAGAATGGAAGGTAATCAAGATGTGAACTTCCGGTCAGATTGGTGAATCGTCTTGTTCAACCATCTTTGATCGCAGAGACATTTGGTCCCAGAATTCAGTGGAAAGAAAACAAAAATGGCTGCGCACGTAAACAGTAATTAGCCAAACAAGCTCAACATAACCTTCATAAAGGTGTTTTTCACTGATCGTATTTGTCCATTACTAAATATGCAAGAATCGGAATTCATTATTTTTCACCATCTTTAGTGAAATAGTGAATTATCACGTAAATAAAGGCATTATTAACACACAAACCATTGTCTGCTGGTTAGCATATGTTTTATTGATACAAGTGGAGTGATCATCAGGAAAATAACACATCTTTGAAGGGTACTCAATAAATATTCAGTATACTTTAACAGTACTACTGCCCTAAATAGTTTCAAAATATAATTTTAACCAGTTGAAATCAGAATACAGCTCCATATCTAATAAGCAACATGGTGTTTATGGGCTGCTGTGGAGGCAATTTATGTTGTCATAACATACACTTCTGGAATTGTCAGTGCATACTGAAATAATGTGCATTAAGAAATCACGCTGAGGGGCCTTCAATGATATTTTAAAATGTACTTGTGAAAAGGTTTAAATATGTCATTTGATGCTATAGAAGTAGCGTTTGAAGCATTTTTCACAAATTCAGAATTGCTGAAAAACAATTACGCCCGACTTAATGGGTCCCAATTGCAAATATGTTCCTTGGGAGGAGATGGACTTACCTCTTTTCAAGATTTTATTTTAAACATGGTGAGCGTGGTGAGCTTGCAAATGTGGGGAACCTCAATAGCGCCACCGTGTGGTTGATAAAAAAATCCTTGCAGTAATTTTTTCCGCCTGGTCCTTGTCAACATATGTACCAAGTAGAATTATTATACCATTATCCTTGTAGGAGATGTGTCTATATATGTACAAAACCACGCCCCCTCACATGTTCATTGGTGAATAGCATCCATGTTTTTTGACATAATGGTCTGGCTGATATAACTTTTGAATACCATGGTCCCTAGATGCCAAATATCAAAGTACGTGAAGATCGGACATTTGGTGCCAGAGGAGTTGATTTTTTAGTGTTTTTCAAAAAATCCAAAATGGCGGAAAATCCATCATGGCGGACTTTATGGGTCCCCATGGCAAAAATGTTCATCATGAGGAGATACACCTCTGTACCAATTTTCAAGACTCTACGTCGCAAGGGGTGGGCGCGGTGAGATTGCAAACAGTGCAACTTTGGAGGCTTGTGACAGCACCACCATGAGGCCGACATGCATGCCACTGCACCAGAAGTTGCGGCCCTTGGCCCTTTACTACCATAAAAATTTGGGTACCGTTAAGCCATTTAATCTCACGGGAATTTGCAAAAAACACCCTTTTTTGCCGGAAGAATAATAAAAATGAACCGGAACAAACACAATAGGGTTTCACCAGTGAACTGCTTAAACCCTAATTAAAGCTGCAAGCAGCATTTAGCGGGTTTCAGCATTGAAGCTATTACTAGCCAGACTGCAATTTTTTTCGACTTATATCCATAGTTGCAAGCAATACGACATTTGTTTTTTTCCTTTCCTATAGTGCCCGCATGTGGCCAACTTGAAACATCATTCACACAAAGTAAAAACAACCCTGATCATGTGCACCAAATGTAATATCACTGAGTGACAAAGAACAACAGATAGTGTTATGGCTATTATCCCGCCACTGTTTGGCCAAACTGAATGTACTTGCATGTTACATTGCAATAGTTTTCAGGACATTTACCTCAAATGGTATTATTATACAATATTCTGCATCAGATAAATATGGATACTTCAAATGTCTGACACTATCAGAGCAGTATAACACCATAAGCACCAAACAATGTAACTAGGTATTTGCTTGAAATTTTCAGAATGTAATAAGTGTAGCTTAATTGTATGGTAAATATAACTGAATGGATGTTTACCAGTCTTCCCCAGCACAGAGCATATTAATGAATTCACCTTTTGCTTGTTGTACGATAATGATGGGGTCAGAAGAGAATCATTATAATTTTCAAAGGTATGTTTACTTAAGTATGTGTATTATCATCAATGATTGAGCAAAGTATTTCTTTAATAATTGATCAATTGCGATGATCAAAAGACTATTACAGGTGGCAACAATAAAACCAATACCTTTCCAGAATATGTTGACTTTGGTAGGGCATGGGTAGTTTATGTACCTATGTGTTATTGTAAAATTACAACTCAGATTTCATTTTAATTTAACTGCCATGTCTACAATTTAAAGGTACAATTGATAAGTTTAGCCCACAGTTAGAAGTGGAGCTGTAGAAACCAATGAAAACAGAGAAATTACTAAACTACTGAGAATGGATTATCTACTGAGGCTTAAACACAACACATTCTCTACCAAAGGCACATTTCTAATAGCTAAATCACTGGTTATAATGTTCATGTCACCAGAATGATTTAAGGTGAACTAATGCTAGTTTAGACTGAGACTCTTCTAGCATTTATTTTTGATGAAATAATCATGGCAAAGTTGCATTCCACATTTGCTTATATTAGCAAGTAATTGGACAAATGAAAACAGAGAATTAGCTTATCTACATGAGCACAGATTTGCTACTAAGGCTTGAAAGCATGACACCATCTCTAAATGGTCAAATTATTATTAGCTAAACCGTATGTTATATTGTTCATGTCACCAGACTGATTTTGAAGGACTAATGTTAGATTAAACTTGAGGTTAGTTAAATATATTTCCATTAGCTAACATTACTAGCTAGCAAACGTTAGCCATTATTTGACTCTGCTAGGTAGTTTTTTTTAAATTGGCAATGTTGCATTCCAATAAATATTTGCTTATAGTCGCAAGTCATTGTACAAATGAAAACAGTGGATTAATTAGCTACTGAGCATAGATTAGCTACTGAGGGTGGAAAACATAACACCATATGTAAAAGTCAAATTATTAATAGCTAAACTGTCTGTCATAATGTTCATGTCATCAGAATAATTTTAGATGGAGTAACTAGCCAGACTCCTAATAAAAGCAACTAGCTGCTAACTAATGAGGCAATATGAATTCCATGTATAGTGTGTTGCATTGGGGGTTAAAGAGGGACAACAGTATATAGTTTTGCTGGATGTAGCACAGTGCCCCATGATTTCACATTATATTTGTAATTTCACAAACTCTCCTGAGTATTTCGTACAATACATTCACTGCGGTATTGAACAGTTTTTCCGCAAAATGTATCCCACGTACATTAAAGTGGGGGGATGGAAAATATAAGGCCTTCACACACTGCATTGTCCCAGGCTAAGAATGGCCCCGGGTCAGCTTAACCTGCGTTCACACAAGAGTTTGTTAACCCTGGGCTAAGGCTTAAACCTAGACTAAGGATTCATTTCTGTTCCTTAGCCCTGGGCTAACGGACAAATATGATAATACCATTTTACATTCTATATTAAGCTGCAAATGTTACGTTCTCTCTGGCATGTGAATAATGTTACAGTAGCCTACATCACTGACACATCAATATTACGCTACCACGATTCATTTAACAACTTCATGACATCGACTGATCATGATGCCCACCCTGTCGGTATGTGCTTGAACAACTTTGTCAAAACTACGCAAAGAAGAAGAAAAACGTTAGTCAACCTTAATTCTTTCCACATATTTGTTGGATTTACATCCAAAGCAAGCTGCAATAACTACTTCGCTAAGATTTAGCAGGTATATTATTTTGATGGCAACATATGAAAATCAGAAGTGTTATTGTTGCTGATTAATCTCTAATGTAGAGTCTTACTGTTGTTACCGAAGTTAAATAAATAATAGGCCTGCAAGTATAGAGCGGTATAGTTGTTTTGAATGGATTTATTAGTGCAATTCGTTTAATGCCAACTCCATTACTAGAACCGTACATGATCATTTGCATGGATATCGTGGAGGTGGTAACAGCAGGTCACAATCAATGAAATGCGGTTACTTAATCACAGAATTTGCAAACTCCTCTTCAATTTCGCAGTTTGAAATCGGTAAACCCCTATATCTGCATGTCAGTGTATTTTCTACGCCCATTTAGCGTAATTTAAATGACAAAGAAATCCTCCCCTCTTGAAAGTCATTAGCCCCTGGACAACGTTTGTACATGGCAGCTACATTTATCTACTACCTTGCTGGTTAAAACAAACTATTAGCTGATTACAGTCCTAACCTGCTTACCTGTCAAGTAGAAACAAGTCAGTAACCAACACAAACGTGTTGGATGGGCTTTTTATTTCCAAAGTGGGGCACTTCACCCTACTAACCAATAACGATTAGTAACTTCAGCACCAGAGGCGTCGCTAGGATCACAAAACATTCGGGGCTTAGCCCACCCTCCCGCCCCACCCGGGACAGAAGTACAGGGTTTTGAATGTACATGCGGAAAATGTCGATGTACATGCTAGTGGCTACAAGTCTACATTGATCGGAATAATAGATTAATAGATCTGGGGCTATTTTTTTTATTTATTTATTTTGGTCCGTTTGAGATCCGGGCTATTCATAAAAGATCCGTGTGTTGCAATCTCTGCCTCCCCCTGGCGGCTTGTTGGGAAAAATGCATATGTGTGACGTAGTGGGGCAGGTGTGTTCCGGGTAGTAAAAACAAAAGGATAGCGTGGGAATCAGTCTGAGTTGACGGTGCGAATGTAATAGTAAGGCAGTGCACGCCCCAGCCGAACGCTAGCAAGAAAAGTGCTTTTTATGCCCGTGAATGTGTACCACTGTGAGTAATAAAGCCCGAGTTCATTGCTGCAACCGACCGACGCCTCACTGTTTTGTGCTTCGGCTCTGTTAACCCGGGCCACTAGAGGCAAGTTACCTGCCACGAGCCAATTTATTAGTTCGAGACCAGCTCGCTCCCAACTACGGTTCGGAGCGTGGAAGCTGTAAGGTAACACTGGGGGCTTGTCCGGAATTTAACAAGCAACAAGAAAAGTGAGAGAAAAAGAAAAAATTTAGTCGGACGCGGAATGACGGTGCCCGGAGCTAGAGCTAATGCTAGCGCTTGGACTAAGAGACCTGTCGAGATGGAAACCCAAAAGTAAGCACCAACCCATTTTTAACGGATATAAGAGACACTAATATGGACCCAGTTAACCACATGGACGGCCGATACGCCGAATGCACTAACCCCTTTGCGGTGAGTCCACGTACTTTCATCAGCAAACCTGTGACTGTTCAAAACATATGGCAGCCAGCCCGGTAGCAGCTTTACCTTATGGTTTGGAAAATAGCCCCGCTAACAAGCTAGCTAACCTGTTCACCTCCATGAACTGTACGGCACAAAACCCTCTTTCCCCGGCCCATGCATTGCCCTCCCAGTTCACTTCGACACCTTTTCCACCCTGCATGCCCCAGCCCGTGGAACGCTGTGGAGTAATAAGCTATGATGATAACTATGCCCCACACCGTGACCCCTACCAATACCGCCAGTCAGCTGTGAAAAGGGCCAAGTCGGCGCCATGGTTATCACATACAGCGCCAGATGTTGAAATAATGGACACTAGTGACGATGAACATTAGGCATATAAAGAGAGAATTCCAATACTAAAGCCAGGCCATTTTGATGGAACGGGCTCCTGGAATTACTTTATTCATCGGTTTGAAAGCTGTGCAAGGGTGAACTATTGGTCAGGAGCGACAATGGCAGTTCAACTGAGATTCAGCCTGACTGGCGCGGCTGGAGCTATCGTCCATAAAAACCCTAGATCTGACCGCTGGAGCTACCGGCGGATTGTGGCTGAAATAGAGACTGCCCACGGGCCGCGCTCAGAGCATGCAGCAGCCATCGGCATTGAACTGAGACAGAGGGTCAGGGGGCAGAATGAAGCCCTGCACCTATTAAGGGATGATATCTACGAGAAAATGTCCATTGTGTATGCTGACTGTACAGAGCTGGAGCAGGACGCCATCAGTGTGGAGGTCTTCACCAACGCTTTGGCCGACGCCAAGGTGGTCCAAAAACTACTGGAGAAGCAGCCGCGCACCCTATCCGGAGCATATGACATCACACACAGCTACGAGACCACCAAGAGGGCCGCCAGAACGGTAACACAATTCATGCAGCCTGGCCAACGCAGTCTTGTAAATCAGAGAGCCAGGGCCGCCACAGTATGTGAAAATAACAGCAGGCCAGCTTGTGTGGAGCCAGTGGGTGTAGCCGTTTGGTCCATTGACTCGCCAGAGAGGGCTCCAAGATTTAATCAGCAATGGCGCCAGAAGAGAGACACAAATGTCAGAATGCCTATGGGGGATGTTCAATGCCACAACTGCTCCGGTCTAGGGCATATGCAGAGAAATTGCCCTTCCCCCCGTCGACCCAGACAGCAAGTCCAGACAGTTAATAAGAACACAGCACCCGACACAGGTATAGTGGTCATCTGTACTGCAAGTCAGGAAGATGACATGTGTGTTAAAATATTGATAGGTGGACTGGAAATGTGTGCTCTGCTCGACTCTGGTGCTCGGAGGAATGTGTTGCCCCTCCATCTCTTCAACTCCATTCCCGCAGAGTCCAGAACCCCAATAGAGCCATCTGTTGCACAGGTCCTGCAGGGCATCGGCCCCGGTGGTCTGGCAGTGCTGGGGGAAGTCAACCTACCAGTACAAGTTGGGAGCAGAGCTACCAATGTAAACTTTATTATGGCCGACACAGCAGAGAACACAGAGGTTATCCTGGGGCACCCTTTCCTACATCACACAAGTGCCCAGCTGGACTATGGTCGCCGTGAGATAACCCTCTTTGGAGAAAAGGTACCTCGTTTTAACCCAAGCCACCAGCTCCGGGTGCACATTGTCAGAGTGGCCCGCACAACAGTGCTGGAGTTGGGGTGTGAGTATGTAGTCCCCGGCACCGTCCACCTTCGCCATGCTACTGAGGGAGACCAGATGCTGAGCCCAACCAAAGGTTTCATCGAAAAGCACCACGTTCTAGTGGCTCACATCATCGTACAGGCGCAGCGGTCCATCAATGTTCCCATCAGGGTCTTCAACCCTTGGTGCCTTACCTGTCACTTTGAAGAGAGGCGCTGTGGCAGGGATCCTACAGCCAGCCACGGTGTTGGGGAAGGTGGAGCCCCAGCCACCCCAGGCCCCACCGGCCCCTGAGCCTATTAACTCTGTGCTTCTTTGCCCAGCCACCTTCAGGTCCTGTATAACGAGAGCTGTACTAGTCTGCCCAAAGGGGACCGTGAAAGGCTACAATCTTACAGTAACGTCTTCTCCACGGGGCCCACTGACCTTGGCCGTACCGGCCTTGTGCAGCATGACATCCTCACCACCCTTGGTCCGCCTGTGAAACAGCAACCGCGCAGGATGTCTAGAGATAAACAAACTGCAGCAGACCAGCAGGTGCAGCAGAGCCTGGAAACTGGTGTGGCGCAACCCAGCAACAGCAGCTGGGCTGCACCAATCGTTATGGTGAGAAAGAAGGACCAGACGTCGCGGCTATGTGTCGACTACAGGCCTTTAAATGAGAGAACCATAAAGGATGCTTATCCACTGCCCCGCATCCAGGACACTTTAGAAACACTGTCCACCACCAGGTACTTCAGCACGCTGGATTTAACATCAGGGTAATGACAGGTGGAGATGATGCCGAGAGCCCAAAAAGCCGCTGCTTTCTGCACCCGTAAGGGCCTGTTCGAATGGAATGTGATGCCTTTCGGACTGTGCAATGCGCCGGCCACGTTCCAGAGGCTCATGGACCGTGTCCTGGCTGGGCTGCAGTGGGAGACCTGTTTGGTCTACCTCGATGACATCATTGTCCTGGGGAGGGACGGCACTGAAATGTTGGAGCGGCTCAGTCAAGTGTTCGACAGACTACGCGTAGCCAACCGGAAACTTAAACCTTCCAAGTGTGTCCTGTTCCGAGAGCAAGTGGCTTACTTGGGGCACATCGTCTCTTGTCGGCTTGGCTTCGTATTACCGACGCTTCGTCAAAGATTTCGCCTCCATTACCAAGCCTCTCCACGAACTCACCAAAAAGTATGCACGCTTTAACTGGACGGAGGAATGCCAGGAGGCGATTGAGCAGCTGAAAAGCCGGCTGACGTCAGCATCCGTGCTGGGCTATCCCCTCGACAGTGGCAAGTTGTTCCTTGACACCGACGCCAGTGACTGGGGAATCGGAGCAGTCCTCTCCCAAGTGCAAGAAGGTGAGGAGAGAGTATTCGCCTATGGGAGCAGGAGATTGTCAGCCACTGAGCAAAACTACTGCACCACCAGGCGAGAACTTCTGGCAGCTGTCGAGTTCACCTCTCATTTCCGGCAGTACCTGCTAGGGAGATCATTCATCATACGGACTGACCACAGCAGCCTGCGCTGGTTGATTCGGATGAGGGAGCCCGAGGGCCAGCTCGCTCGCTGGCTGGAAAAACTGTCAGATTACGATTTCCAGGTGATCCATCGTCCAGGGAGACACCACCAAAATGCGGACACGCTCTCCTGAAGACCCTGCGGGACGTCGTGCCCATGTACAGTGCCAGAGCCTAGCCTCAGTAACCAGCTTCAGCACAAAGGGATTCAGTGCAACATGGCTGAGAGTCCAGCTGCAGTGGATGCTGGGGAAACTCCTGCAGAGCAACCTCCAGTAGGGGTAGTGGTGCCCAAAGGTAGCTATGGAGGCAGCCCCGCAGTCGAGTCTGAGTATCTTCCAGTGGGGGTAGTGGATGCTTTCATTGACAATCAAGCTGGCTTTTCATTCCGTCCAGGTGTCTACAGGGTGAGTGAGCCAGCCCAAACCAACCTGTTCAGTGGCTGGACCCAAGAGCAGTTAATCAGTTCCCAAGAAGCTGACCCAGATAAAGTACCAGTGAGGAAGTGGATGGACGAGGGGAGGGGCAGGCCACCCTGGTCTGACATAGCACCCTACAGCCCTGCCACCAAAGCCTACTGGTCGCAGTGGAAAAGGCTCTACCAGAAAGACAGAGATTTGCTGAGGAAATTTTATTGCACTGATGGAAGGGTGTTCCATCCACAGATCCGGCTGCCTCAAGTGTACCGCACCTCAGTGACAGAACAATTGCACGATGGCCCAATCGGTGGCCACTTTGGAGGAGAAAGGACCCTTGCACGTCTCAAGGCCCGGTACTACTGGAAGCTGTAAGGTAACACGTGGCTATAGTCCCGGACGCCCAGAGCTAACGATGCCACTGTTCAGCACGATGGACGCAAAGCTAATAATTCTAGCATGTATCTAATCCTATGGGCTATTATGCTATTATCATTCGACGTAACCATCCCATATTCACAGTGACAGTGGAATAAAGCGATTTAACAAGAGGCTTACAACACTAGTAATTACAGAAACATGAATACATGGCGAATGAAACCATCAAGGATGTACATTACCATTATGCAGTATGACAGGATGCAGCAACACAAATAGACATCGCAAAGCCCAAATCAATGACATTACAGGTACCAAAGAAATAAGAACGTACGCACAACAACAATGTTCCTTCAACGCTGTAAGCCAGGTGTACTTGTACGTAGTTGATCAATTGAAAGTGGAACACAAATCCTTTCCCTGACAGGGCTGCAAGCTGGGGGGTTGGTTCCTGGCAATTTCCATGTTTTCTCGAATAAGGCTTTGCCAGTAAATCCGCCAACAAATCAATTTCTTCTCCTCCATTGTACGTTAAGAAACAACTGGGCGCAGTACAAATCTAAACAAAAAATCTAACAAAAAGCACTGCATCTACTACATCCTTACCCTGAACGGTTGCTAGCTGGGGGTTTGGTCGACCCTTCCTCACAATTTCCATGTTTTCCTGAAAAAGGCTTTGCCAGTAAATCCGCCACCAAATGCATTTCTTCTCCTCTATTGTTCGTTAAAAAGACAACAGGGCTCAGTACAAATCTAAACAAAAAATCTAACGCAAAGCACTACATCTAACAATCAAAACCTCACTAAAGAAAGTTAAAATAAATCTTAGATGTTCCTACATTACGTCCTAACTAGTTTTAAACAACCTCCTCCCCATTTGCTTCAACAGAAGATGGGATTCACTCGAAATTCTATAGGTCTCAGGATAGATTTTCACCCGGAGACAGCACATGTGGAAAATCTAATTGGATAAAAGCTCTGATTTATCTGAGCTGCACTGGATACAGCACAACCGAGGGAGAGAAAAGAATGAAACTACGTCAGTAGACTGATGGGAATGAACTTTGTAAAATACATCTAGCGTTAATGAAAATATAAATTAAATTATAAAAATATAATTTTCTGATTCTGATATCACTAGGGCCAGCAAAAAAGGCCTCTGGTCAGCAGCAGTTTCGAAAAAGATCTTATTGTATACCAAATAATAACTTTATCAAGTCGTCAATGTTTTGTAATTATTAGCGACATAAAATCTTAACTAGCGTGTCAATAATGACCATTTCTGAAATTTCCAAATTATTCCCAATTATCGTCTACCTTACTATTTTGTTCAATTGCATTATATTTATGTTTTTATTGATGTTGCAAATGACAGACTGGAGCGTTTTACCTACCTTACTTACGTTCCGGTAAAGAAAAAAGACTGATCAACTTAACAGTACATGATGTCTGGTCTGCCACACATGTGGTATTTCACGATTTGCAACTTGTCTGTTAAAGATTGTTTATCAAACAAAGTCAGATACAGGTGACAAGATGAGTGACTCAGAGAATGGAAGGTAATCAAGATTTGAACTTCCGGTCAGATTGATGAATCGTCTTGTTCAACCATCATTGATCGCAGAGACATTTGGTCCCAGAATTCAGTGGAAAGAAAACAAAAATGGCTGCGCACGTAAACAGTAATTAGCCAAACAAGCTCAACATAACCTTCATAAAGGTATTTTTCACTGATCGTATTTGTCCATTACTAAATATGCAAGAATCGGAATTCATTATTTTTCACCATCTTTAGTGAAATAGTGAATAATCACGTGAATAAAGGCATTATTAACACACAAACCATTGTCTGCTGGTTAGCATATGTTTTATTGATAAGACAAGTGGAGTGATCCTCAGGAAAATAACACATCTTAGAAGGTTGCTCAGTAAATATTCAGTATGCTCTTTAACAGTACTGCCCTAAATAGTTTCAAAATATAATTTTAACCAGTTGAAATCAGAATACAGTTCCATATCTAATAAGCAACATGGTGTTTATGGGCTGCTGTAGTGGCAGTTGTCATAATATACAATTCTGGAATTGTCAGTTCATACTGAAATAATATGCATTAAAAAATCACGCTGAGGGGCCTTCAGTGATATTTCAAAATGTACTTGTGAAAAGGTTTAAATATGTCATTTGATGCTATAGAAGTAGCGTTTGAAGCATTTTTCACAAATTTAGAATTGCTGAAAAAATATTACGCCCGACTCAATGGGTCCCAATTGCAAATATGTTCCTTTAGAGGAGATGGACTTATACACCTCTTTTCAAGATTTTAATTTAAACATGATGAGCGTGGTGAGCTTACAATTGCAGGGAACCTCAATAGCGCAACCATGTGGTTGATAAAAAAATCACTGCAGTAATTTTTTCCATATGGTCCTCATCAACATACGTACCAAGTAGAATTATTATCCCATTATCCTTGTAGGAGATGTGTCTATATATGTGCAAAACCATGCCCCTGCACATGTTCATCTGTCAATAGCGGCCATGTTTTTTACATACTGGCCTGATTGATATAACTTTTGAAGACCATCGTCCATATGTGCCAAATATCAAAGTGCGTGAAGATCGGACATTTGTTGCCAGAGAAGTTTATTTTTTAGTGTTTTTCACAAATTCAAAATGGCCGCCAAACCATTAAAGTGAAGTTAATGAGTCCCAATGGCAAATATGCTCCTTGTGAGGAGGTGGACTTATCTACCTCTTTTCATGGCTGTATCTCAAATGGAGTGAGTATGATGACCTTGCTAATGTGAAAAACCTCAATAGCGCCACCGTATGGTTGATAAAAGTCATTATGCTTGTAGGCGATGTGTCTATATATGTGCAAAACCACGTCCCCTCACATGTTCATTGGTCAATAGCATCCATGTTTTTTGACATAATGGTCTGGCTGATATTATTTTTGAAGACCATGGTCCCTAGATGCCAAATTTTGTGAAGATCGGACATTTGGTGCCAGAGGAGTTAATTTTTTATTGTTTTTCAAAAAATCCAAAATTGCGGAAAATCCATCATGGCGGACTTTATGGGTGGCAAAAATGTTCATCATGAGGAGATACACCTATGTACCAATTTTCAAGACTATGTCACAAGGGGTGGGCGTGGTGAGCTTGCAAAAAGTGCAAATTTGGAGACTTGTGACAGCGCCACCATGAGGCCAACAGTGAACTGCTGAAACCCTAATAATAATGAACCGGAACAAACACAATAGGGTTTCACCAGTGAACTGCTGAAACCCTAATAATAATGAACCGGAACAAACACAATAGCAGGCCCGCCGATAGGGGGGGACAAACGGGTCTGTTGTCCCGGGCCCAGGGTAGGGGGGGGGTCCAGAACTGACATTGGGTTGACATTAAAGGGCCCATCTAAGATTATCTCGTCCCAGGCCCAGGCAAGACTGTCAGCTGGCCTGCACAATAGGGTTTTACCAGTGAACTGCTGAAACCCTAATGAACCGGAACAAACACAATAGGGTTTCACCAGTGAACTGCTGAAACCCTAATACTAATAATAATGAACCGGAACAAACACAACAGGGTTTCACCAGTGAACTGCTGAAACCCTAATGACATTGCAATCAGAAGTACTGGGTACATGACATTTTGTGTTGTGGTGTTTTTATTGTTGCATGCTGAAGATAGAACATTGAATACAGCTCAACTTTTTTTCTCTCTGACAGCATTTACTGTCTGTGGCCTTGAAACAATGTGAATAGTTGTGTGGTTAAATTTATTCCGCCACTACTTGAGTAACTGTTTCAGCAAATTTTTATTTGAAACAACAGTATTTCCTTATTATGTGTTTCCTTCTATCGATATTTGCAACCGTTGTGTACGTGTGCTGCTTTTGTGAGCCACTGCCAAGGCGTGGCATAGGACCATTTGACTCTGTCATCAAAGAATTGCTTCTACATAGGTCTGCAAAAGAAAAGTCTCAAGTCATGCTCTGTATACACTGGCATCTGAGTTCTCGATCTATATGTATGACGTCAGATCTTTTTCCGCAACTGTACACATAGAGCGCGAAGAGTCACAGTTCACCACTGCTTTTATCATTACCAAATATGATAACTCAACAGAATTTGAAATAGTCACACGTTTACTTTCACCTGTCTAGCATATCAACAATTACACAATCATAGATAGTCCCCCTCACCATAATGACAGACAACAGTTCCTACATGTATAGTAATTTCACATCAGTAACAGTAATGGGTTGGACGAAAACACTTGCAGTTCGGAATCGAGAGATCGGAATTTTACATGATGAGACATGGAGGGAAATGGGGGAGGGTCATGTTTTTTTAATTTCAGTCTTGGGGAGGGTTCACAGTTCTTATTAAGTCCAAGTGAGGGTCATTTAATTTTATAATCGATTACATTTCAGTAGCCTATCCGTCAGACTTTTGAAATTTACGTATTGGACTGGCGGAGCATACCTCATTTCTATATCCCCTTTCTACAGGCTTTTCGATCAGTCTCTCTTTCTGCTTGGCATATCCAGATCGTGGATATAGTACAATATATAGTGGAAAAAAGACTTGAAAATGCTAGAAAGAAACACCTTTATGGCGTTGCAGAATTTTGGAAGGACTGCAAAAGTTCTCTACTCAAGAATTTAAGAGCTTCTTTGCAGTCTCTATTCGCTGTAGATTGTCTTGAAATATTTGAGTTGAAGGTAGATGTTCCGTTGGGGAAAAAAGTGAGTGGAACAAGGCAGGTGTTGGAGGAGTTGCTGGTACCGAATGTAGAGAACAGTCCATGTGGATGGTTAGACTATCTGTATGCCTATGAGTTGATTTGCTCCTTTTTTCAATGTAATGTAGAAAGGGAATGGTTTCAGGACTGCATGCTGAACGGCGATTATGGCATTCCTGTTTTAATATACAGACGATTATCAGGGACAGGGCTTGTTCTCGACAAGGGCAATGCGTCAGTGAAAAACATATTGCTTCACATAGTGGAAAAGGACGACAAAGAACAGGACAAGGGAAGAGAAGAAGGGTCATAACTCCTGCAGAACTTGTACATCGGACCATTGACTTTATTGTAAATTAATACTATAGGAAGGTCGCCACAGCCTTGCTCTGTGCAGACAAATCACGCTTAGGATAGGTTCAGCTAGGCCTAAATCCTACCCAGGCTAAAAGGGGTTGAGTGATCAGGAGAAATAACGGATCCCACCCATTGGATGTAATTTCACTATGACTCGATGTTTTAAATCATTGAAACAACTAATAATATCAGTGACATTAGAATCTTTGGAGTGGAATAAAGTCACGCAATGCACACCTAACAAGTACGGACACACCCTTCCTTTGCCAAAATGTAATATAATGCTGGATGATTCTGCATAGTAACCTAACAATTGACTTTAATACTTTGGCCAATGCTTCCAACCCTACAACTAAGGTTAACTAGGATTTCCAATTCATAACCTACTTCATCTACAAGGTGAAAACTGCTAGCTTATTACCAGCAGTGGTATTAGGTAAGGAAGAAACGACATACACTCACTAACACTAGGTGGAGTTGTTGCAGATAAAAACACAACTTCCTAGCCCCTTTCTATTAGTATTAAGTAAACTAGATATAAAAACGTAGATGATTGTACTATACGAGAGCCTATAGTAATATTAATCAATTCTTCTTCATCTCAACATGATGGTAACATTTATGACACTTGGTATCTATGCTACCATTGGTGTTACTGAAACGGATTAGCAATTCATTCCTATTCAGCATGACCATGGTAACAGATACCTTCCTTTTGGTATTAACTGAAAACAAATTATGTCAAGGGTAATACTGTGAATGTTTAGTTATGTTCATATTCATCAGTGTACAATTTGTAGTGTACAAATTTGTGTACAATTTGTACTAAGTTGTACTATTCAAACCAATGCCAAATGACGCAGCTACAAGAAAAATTCAATCCAGTGTATAATTTGCTATCAGAACGGGCGTGAGATACCATGGGGAGTTGACAGAATGAGGGAAAGCTGCACATACATAAGGAGTCATTAGCATACTTCTTCTTTGGTCTGTGATCAGTCTCTTTTTTTTTTGTCTTTCACAACTGTTAGTCCATACCGACTATTTGTCCAGTTGGCTGTTATTAAAACATGTAAATTTGAGCGGCGATTGTTTACGTCCTGCCGTAGGACAGTTGAGTAGCAATAGCATTACGTGAGTACGTTAGGTCTATCCAGTGATTGATTTTTTTTTCACTTGATGAAAAAATCAGTCATCATCACCTATATTGATAGTTATTGTATCAGCGTCATTCACAAATGAATGAAAAACGAGTGTTGTCGTGTCATGAAATGAAATAGCTTTGGCAGTGTAAAGTTCATCTTCAGTCTCTCTAGGAATTCCTCAATTCTTATGACTATTCCAAGTAGTAAGTTAGTAGATACTAGTAAGCCTATTACTGGCTAATAAGCTGTTAAAACGGTGAGTGGCAAAAGCCATACAATTCATAGATGCTATTTGTGGGGGAAGTTATCTTAATAAGAAACGTTAGTCAGTTTAACACAATGCTTAATGGTGTGATGCGCGACAAAATGATCTAATGTGACTTGCAGATGCAAAACTGTTCTCTCATTCTAAGTGGTTATATAATATTGTGCACAGACTAATTTAACATGAATATTGGAAAAATATATAGAAAACATCCATTTATAAACTACGAGCCCTGTTCGTTACTCTGTAAATACAGTTACAAACAGGGCTAGTAACATTTTACCCAGGCTAGTGGAAATTTTGGCCAACTAGCCTGGCTGGCAAGTGCCAAAAATCCTTAAGATCCACCCCTGCCTGTACATGTAAAAACTGAAAAATCCAAGTACAAAGGCAATTCTAAAAGCAAATGGAAATTGAAGGTGCAAGGTGGCATGAGCAACTGAATGCAGGGATAGTAGCAATAAGGTTCCCAAGGTAGACACGTACATGTAACAACTGAAAACTAACTTATCAGACTTTGCAAGGCAGTGTCAGAGTCCAGTAGTACAAGGGAGTAGTGCAACAAGGTCTCACTAAGCGGTGGGCGGGTGGATATGGTTAGTGATGGGTCAGAGTTCAGCAGGGTTACAGTAGATGGAAAGAAACTGTTCCTGAACCTGCTGGTGTGGGAACAAAGAGACCTGTACGGTCTGCCTGATGGTAGGAGGGCAAACAGTTTGTGGCATGGATGTGAAGAGTCTCTGATGATGCCGCGCACCCTATGCAGACACCGCTTGCGCTGGAGGTCTACTACGATGGCTGGGAGCTGGGCACCAGTGATGTGCTGGGCAGTGTTCACCATTCGTTTCAGGGCCTTCTAGTCGGCCACGGAGCATCCGCCAAACCACACTGTGACACAGTTCGTCAGAATGCTCCCAGTTGTGCAGCGGTAGAAGTTCACAAGGATCTTGGAAGGCAGACGGGCCTTCTTCGGCCTCCTCAAAAAGTACAGGCGCTGCTGCGCCTTTGTGACCAGGGTTGAGGTGTTGAGGGTCCAGGAGAGGTCCTCGGAGATGTGGACACCCAGGAATTTGAAGCTGGACACACGCTCCACCTCAGTGACATTAATGAGAACTGGGGTGTGACTGCAGCCTTTAGACTTCCTGTAATCCACAATGAGCTCCTTGTTCTTCTTTGCGTTGAGGGCCAGGTTGTTAGTGCACCATGCCGCCAGGCACTTGACCTCCTCCATGTAGGCTGACTCGTCATTGTCACTGATCAGGCCTAGCACCGTGGTGTTGTCTGCAAACTTGACGATGGTGTTGGAACTGTGTACAGGAAATGTGTATTTATCTGAAAAATAATAATTAAAAAAATCAATACCTTAGTTGTATAAGTTTGCACACCCCACGTCTAATACTTCCTGGAAATACCTTTTCCTTGTATTACAGCAGTGTTTGGATAGGTCTCGAAAATGTATAAACGCTTGAATGTTCTTTTTTTGTGAGGAATGGTTACTGTCTTGCCAGCCTACCCAGTAGCTCAGACTTGTGTAGAATACCTGCAAAGGATATAAAATGCAGGGGGTGCATAAGCGTAAATCCCGGGGGGGTCTGGCACGACACCCCCATTCTAGGGAAAACTATGATTTGTCCCCCCAATATATCACTGTAAACATAACTATGTAATTTCAATAATATTGACAAGATGCAATGAACACACTTGTGCTGATTATAGAAACTTAATAGCGCATTTTGAAGTTTCAAAACATTGCGACACCCCCGCCCTTTCCCTCACATTGGTTTGATCCACTGCCCCCCCCAGCCCTCAGCAGTACAGTGCATGTGTGGGAATCTGACAGTCTGAGTCTGTCATTGGTGGCTGACTTTCGATAAAGAGTTCAAACAAAGGATATGTTAGACATTTTTTTTACTTCTGCCACTCAATACAATAAAACACATTTCTTATGGTCACCAGCCTTCATTTTCGCTGCATTGAATTTAGTGCTGTGCCAATACAACGATTTAATGTAAAATCGCGATTCTTTTTTTCACAATGTTGTATCGATATTCTGATGTCTAGAATCAATATTTATTTATTATGCTGTCGACAGCCGTCTTTTAAATTACTGTAGCGGTCACTGAACGGGCATGTTTTTTAACAATAATAGTTGTGTATATACAGTATATCACAAAATCTACCTGATAAAAGCCTGTTACTGTATTCCCATGGATGTCATCATTAATAAGAAACCATAAAAGGGTATGCTGTCTTTTGACTTTTTTTTATTAATTGCCTTACTCAAAATGCTAGCGCCAAAGCGGCCACGACATTTTACGTTAGAAGAGATTGTTTCTGTGTTGTTTGGTGATATGAGTTTAGAAACGTCCTTGCTCTTTGAAAGCGATAATGATGTTGAGGTGAGTAAGAAATAAACTGTGGCTATGTTTCGTGTTGTCCATATTTTATGCTGTGAAACGTTGGTAATATCTCTTAGATGACAACAGCAACCCTGTCGTGATAACTTGATAGACAAGCACATCAGCTTTGGAGCTCGAATGGTTGCTTGCTCAGTCTAGTAATGGAAAGCGTTGCAGTAGCTGTGTAGCCGGCTGACTAGTTGGTTGTTTTCTCACGTTTCTTCCGATTTCATTCAAATATGGAAAATGCCATTGCTAAATAAACAACTAATTGTCCAGTTTGTTTTGTCTGTCAGACTAAAATAAAGTTGTCTGCCCGCAAATGTTTTGCTTGTGCAGCAACAAGATGCCACTATCACTAGCTAGCCAAGAAGCAGTAATGTTGCGCTTTGCTGACGACGTTGTCACTTGATCGCGGTGATGTCCTGCATCTGCCAAAAGATGTACGCCACATACTTCCCCTTATCATTTATAAAAACTTGTATGTCTTGAGATTTGCCTTGTGCTTACTTTATTATGATCAGCTGTACGGATCTAATTTGACTGCTGGCTCAATCTCGTTGCAATATATCGTTTTATGCAAACTTAGACGTTTGTTTCTTTCTTTTGATTGTTAATGGGAGAAAACAAATTACATTATTCCAAGTTACATTCATGTGTTGTCAAATTAAAGAAGAGTATGTGCTCTTTAAAACAAAGTTAACTTGTAATTGTAATTTGGTTTTAGTGCTATGTCTGTTTGTTTGAAATGTGTGAGAAAATATAATTTATTTTGAGAATTTTCAGTAATCAGCAGCAGTATTCTAGAATTCTATTGGGGTCTAAAGGGGGTCTAAATTTATAAGTTAGGGGTTCATTAGGAGTTGCTAATGGGGATTAGCTAAAGATTGTCCTTTCAAGTATATAGCCTAATATTATTTGAGGTTTTTTTAGCTCTTCAGTAAGTATCGTGATTCAGTTATGATATCGTGATGAATCGTGATGTATTGAATCGTAACATGTGATATATATCGTATCGCAAGGTACTTGCCAGTACCCACCCCTAATTGATAGTTTTCACATGATGTCACGGCATATGGGAATGCCCACTTGGTGGGCAAAACAAACTCTCCTTCCATTGCCCTCGACAACGCCACAACTTTTACTAGTTATACTTCAAAATAGCAGTTGCAGATCCATTGGATGCACTAACCGCATGTATATTGTATTTGCAATCATATTTACATGTAATCATTGTAATGAATGACATGGTCTGTTTTTGTCTGCACCGATGCAACCAACTCCAATGGCCTAGCTAACGTTAGTGAGGCTAGCTAAACCTCCCGTTAAACATATAGCATTAGCTAAGTTAATAACAAAGTTAATAAAGGAGAAAATCGCACCAATCCAACCTTCTTCACAGTAACCCGGGCTGTCAATGGTGGGTCATTTAAACAGTAGGAATGGCTTACCTGACGTTGGGAAAACGAAAATTATTACAGCACCGGTACATTTGTTTATGTGTTATACAGGCTGCACTACGTTTTGGTAAATTAGCACTAAACTTCGCTTTGACAATGAAGAATTTCTTCTTTTTAACCTCCCAAACAATTGCATTATTGACCCACCATGATCGAATGTACAGATAGCTGTCTGTACTTACGTACGCTTTCATTTTGGTAGCAGTGTAAGGGGATGGATTCTCCACAAGGACATACACATCCCCAAAGTTCAGCTCCTGGAGGGATTTCGCTGTTTTTAATAATGTAAATAACACAGTGGGTGCTGTATATTAGTCACAGGTGCCTAAGACTTGCAGTGTGTTTTCGTATCTTTGTTTTTCATGTTTTGTGAGGTTATCTAAACACTCACGGGCTGTAGAATTGAATTACAGGTCACACTTTATGTTAGCTAGCGGTTAGCTGACGTTTGCTAGCAAGCCACAGTAACATCAACCAGCGTTTGCAGCTGTTTGAATTAGAGTCAATGAGAGAAGCTTACAATGCCATGCATGTAGTGTTCCTAACCCTTAGCTGGCAAGGTGACAGTGTTAATTTCTATCACTTGAAAGGCACTAAATGCAGGTAGTTATAACGTGAGGTTAATCCAGTAAATTTGTTTGTGTTGGTAGGGTTCACACACAATAGCTGAATTAGCAGAGCTATAGTAGCGGGCAAACCGATGGCACAAACTGAAACAGCAGTGTATTACAGTACTACTTTTGATGTCCCCCTCAAGAATTGCTCTTGAGAAAATTTCATGTAATTGTCCCCTCAAAGTTGATGTCAGATTTTCACCCCCGAGTATGCCTGATTGTTTTTTATTTTTAAGCATAAAAATATAAAGCACTTTTAATTGCCCGTGTATTGAATATGCTATCTAGATAAATATGGAGCTAAATCAGGGCCAAATGTTTTGTTAATTTGAAAAAAATATATATAGTTGAAAAACTAAAGCTTGACGTGGGGCGTGGAATTATGAGTGACAGCCTAACAAAGAAGGCAGAAGACTCTCCTCAGTCATGTTGCCTTCAGGAAATGGTGTTACTGCGAGAACTATGACTGAAGGCTTTCTATCCACCATATACATGTGATTTTTACTAAACAAACTGATGCCAGTGACAAAGTTACATTTAAAAAACAGTTTTGGACAACACGTGGTACCAATTACACTATAAGAGCAATAAACTGTGCCAGATTGTGCAGTTCAGCAGGGAACAATGACTTCTCCCACTTCCACGTACGACTTTGAATGTAATGCACCACAGTATTCACTCGGCAGTCGGCATGGCGTCCGCTCCGCCAAGGCAACCCGCTGGCGCCAGCGCACAGGTAAGACGTGAAAGATATTAGCCTTTTTGAATAGATACTTTGGGACATTTTCCCCCGCAGTGGCATTTTTTTGTCATTAACACCATAAAGGGAAAATAGGTGGACAGCTGGACAAAGCTGGAAATGAAGCATCGCTAGCACTAAAGTTAGCATTAACTAACGTTAGCTTCACACTAAGCTGGTGTTTTTACACTAATTTCAGTGTCCAGCTCAAGTTTTTTTACTTTAACGTGTAGTGTCTTTGTTAATCTCTGTTTGTCAGAATGACCATAACTCGACAGTGGCTGCAGCCGCACAGAGCCTTATAAATGTGCTCACACAGAACCTCTCTCAGGGACAGCAAGAGCAAGGAAGAAAGCAGGAACAGGAATCGTCATCTGTAGAACAAGGGATGACCAGGTTTTAGTTTGAATTTTATTGTTCAAGTTCGTATTAAACTAATTTACCTAGGTTAATATCTTGAATTAACATTATTTTAAATGAATTTTTCAATCGTGGCAGATCTTTCCCTGGATTTTTCTCAAGAAAAAGTTACCTTGGAAAGGGAAAGATACAGAGTCCAAAGACCTGTAGCACATCATATACAAAACCCTAGAAGCCTTTTAGTTTCCATGTGTACCTGTTAAACATTAATTCAGAGACAACCCCAAACTCATCTGAAGAGTCTGAGCTTGCCCAGGCAGGGCTTGGAAAAAGACATCTCACCATGTCCAGGGATATGAGTCACGAGGAGGTATTACAGACAATGTATTATTTAAAATTTGCACCTAAATTCTTATATTTAAAACATTCCCTTTTATTCTAGTGGTAGGCTATTCTTCAAGCATCGACACATCACTTAGTTATGTTCTCTTAGTTCTATAGACTACTTCAAAATGTGTAACCTAAGATGCAGGGAGTGACAGGAGGCTGGCTACTCTACAAGGCTACAGGTGGAGAAAAGTAGTAATATATCCATTGTCATAAATTGTCATTCAAATAACTAGCCCAAACAAACTCACTTGCAATAATCCAAACAATGTTTCATTTACAGGTGGTCAGGGTGTTTTGTTTGATTGGGAAGGACTGTATATTTAGCTGGTCTTTAAAAGGTTGTGGCCATCAAGGGGCATCGATCAGAATGCAGTCAAGATGTTCCTTTTAGATGATTTATTAGAAAATTCTTTAAGCGGGTATTTGTGTGTGGTTCTACAACAGAGATACAGACAAATCAGTAAATGAAGACTATATAAATGCCAAATAGTTATTACATGCCTAGCAAGTATATAATAAACAAACCCCAATCAAAAGATTAAATTATAGTTTGTTATATAACTTAAATGCAGTAGTACACTCTCTGCCTGTTCAAAGATTAATTGCTGCAAATTCACTGCAACAATACCCAACATACTAAATAGATGAACATAATTATAAGATACAGAATTCCTTCTTAACGTAAACAACGTTACACATTGTGCAAGAACAATCTAAAATATTTCAAATGTAGATATATAAGGCTTGCAAAGCAACACTTCCATTAATATATATATATATATACTGCGGTCTAAACAATTAAACATGCGGGCAGTGCGAGGCTCCGCCATTATACAATAACGAGCAGCGACGTGCCACGACCTCATTACAGCACAATAAACAAAGCGTAACATTATAAGGTAAACGAACAACAATATCCGTATTACTTACTGGTAGTTGCACGCACACAATTGTAAGAACTTAGATATTATTATATAGTGTTACTGTAATTATATCTATAATCAACTGCACAGTCTTTCAACGTCAGCTCCCTTTTCCAAACTTTTTCGAAACTGAACTATCTTTCTCAGCGAACAGCAGAGCGCAGTGGCGCTCCTGATTGGCCGATACTCCAAACAGCCAATTTACCTGCCTGAAAGGGTCGTCCTTCGTCACACAGGGTAAAAGGAGACTGGTAATGATTCCTCCTGACTCTGATGGATACACCGGAACCCTACTTCGCTGTGTTACAGGGGCAGGAAAGAGCAGCCTGTATATTGTGCCATTGCAACATGAGTTTGACCTAACTCCACTACCTCCAGATGCCATTGAATTCCGAAGTATGCCAAAAGCACAATGCCAAACATGTAAAGTGAGTTTTCCTTTGCACATTTTGGCCCTTCATGTTCAGGAGTGCATGGAGTCTCAGTCAGCAGGAGAGGATATTGAGGTAAATGTAGCTATGAAATAATGTGATGTTACCTTGTGTACAATTTTGATTGTTGTTCAGTGAGTTATAACAATATTTTTGGGTCATATGTAATATCTTAGACGTGTCAAAGTGACATCCAGATAGTTTCAGTGACAGCCCCCCCTGTCCATGACACCGAGACATCTTTTGAAGAGGTACAGTGTTTGATGTAATTGTAATGCAATGTGAAATGGCTACATAAACTGTTTTGTATGACACTGTTGCTAATATTCAAACTGTTCTGTCTCCTTCAGAAAGTTCCATGTCCTATCTGTTTCTTGAACTTTACACCACAGTTTGTAGAGATCCATGCTAGCATGTGTGGAGAAAGGTAATTTGATGGTGGACATTTATGTTAATTTTAAATGTATATGTAACTTGAAGTACTTGTTTTTTCTATTAGTAGCAATATGTCTTACTTGTGCTTTTGCAGAGGAAAGGACAATCTTAAGATGGCTGAGACAACTGCCGTGAGCCAGGACAATGGAGAGGAGCACATCAAAAGGTACATTTTGTGTTGTCTAAATACATAAATATCTTTATCCAACATGGATCTTAATTCTACAGAGATTTTGTTTTCAAAATTAGTAGTTATTTATTCATAAGGGGTTTTGTTTGGCAGTGTTGATGATGTATTGGATGCCATTTGTCGAAGAGTTGACATAGAGAAACAGTTCAACATCCAAATCTCAAGAACAAACATTCTGGAGAGAGGCCTACTGCAGTGGCAACGTCAAAAAAAAATTCACCCACTGCTACTCTGAAAGTGACGTTCTTTGGGGAGGCAGGAGTGGACACAGGTGCGCTCCGAAAAGAATTTCTCACAGGTAAAATAAAAACAAACATTTGAATCCATTGAACAATCTTATATTTTAAACCATGAATAATGCCCTTCATACTATAGTTAAAAGGGCAGCTCACCCAAATCACGAAGAAATGTTATACTTTTATTTGTGATAATTCCTACTTATCTAAGGAGGTCTGTCCTTGAGTGTGTTGCGGTTTTCTATAATAAAAAATAAATTAAAATATTGTCTTCTCACTAACCCAAATTTGACAAACCCTACTATTCCTTGACATAGGAGACCCTAGACCAACACAGTAAATGCTGTTTGTACTTGTGTCTATAGAACTGATGGCAGGAATTTTCTTTGAGGGGCCAGAGCACCAGAGGAGCCCACGATACTCTCTGCCTGACTTTGACAGTGGCCTGTACAAGTGGGTTTATTTTATGCAAGTTGGGACAAACTGTTTCATTCCGTGAAATGTTTTCAAGCACAAGTAATACATTCAAGCTTAATTTGTGTAAATAGGACTGTTGGAGAGATTTTGGCAGTTAGTTTGGCACAAGGTGGCCCTGTCCCTGCCTTTTTCAGCCCATGGACTTACAGTTACCTCTGTAGTGGGCAGATAAACCCAACGGCTCTTAACAGTGATTCAGTTGCTGATGTCCAGTTGCGAGGGTTATTGGACCAGGTAAAACCTCTGCATGATGGAAATGCTGGGTTTATCAAGAATACCTTGTCAAATAATATTTTCATGTGTTTACATGGGAAAGAAAGTTTCTTCCTGTTTTTTATTTTCAGGTTGAAATGTCAACTGAACATTCAATTGAAGGCCTATCTGATGAAATCTTAAATTGCGGATATACTGGAGCTTTCTCCGTGCAAAACAAGGAGTCCATTGTTCGGTATGCTAGGACATATGTCTGTTTGTACAGTAAGATGCATTACAAGGTTTTGTAGCAATTGCTTTCCTTTCTACTGTTGTAGTGCCATCATACTCCATGCAGTGCTGAGATTGCAGCCTATGTTGGATCAATTGAGAGAAGGCCTGCAGCTGTATGACCTTCTGCTAATCGGGCAGTACCCAGATATGTGCCAGCCCGTTTGTTCCTGGGGAAGATGCAAAACTATACCATTTATTATTAGCAACAAGAAATGCCTAACTGCTATGCCATTTCATAATATAACGGGTCATATAGTATACATGTTGATTTTTATCTCATCATAGGTCAATGCAGAGTTTGTCATGGCATCCATACTTCCTCAACTGAGTGACAAAGGGACTTCCAGGCATCAGATTGAGTTGGAGATGATCAACTTTATTCAGGACTTCCTTTATGAAGCTGAAGGTATATAGTTTTTAATGTCCTGCAAATCAAATATTCAAAAGCTCAGAAAAATTTGAGTGTTTTCATGACAAAATATTCTATCTTGTGACTGCTGAGTCTTTAAATAATCAGGTACCACCTGTAGTTATGCTTGTAGGTATTGAACATGTTTAATTTTTATTCTACCTGAAAAATCTTGATGATAGTAATAAGTATTATGTGCCCGGATAGTTTGTGTTTTACGGCAGTTGTCACATTTTTTGGTATGCAAGGCTGTAATTACATAAGCATACATACAGAGAACATACATAGAAATTATTGTTTTCCTAAAACAATTGTCCTTAATGAACACATTTACAAATCTATCACCATTATATGTATTAAGACATTATTGCCAGTAATGAAATTATAATTATTTGATTTTTTGATCAGCTGTTCTTTTTTGTACCTCAATTCACTTATTTAATTGAAAGAACAATTAGGAAATCGAAATTTTAATTGTCACATAACACTTGTTATATCTGTTTACTTCATAGCTGAGGATCAGGGGCATGTAGATAACCAAGATGGCCTGCATTCCATCACACCTGCCCGGTTTCTACAGTGGATCACAGGCCAAGGTCACATTCCACTTCTTCCCTCAGAGAAGAAGGATTTTGCTGTATTGATCAAGTTTAACCATGACTGTAGTGCAGACTTTGGCCATCACAGTGTGTGTTACCCTGTTGTTTCAGCATGTGCCAAGAATATTGTACTACTTGTCAGACATATGAGGCCTTATGACCAGTTCAAAAAGTTTCTAATTGAGGCTTTTCATCTGGGCCAACAGTTTAACATGGTGTAAATATTTAGCATTAGTTGCTACTCTTTTACATTTGTTCTGATTAATGAACAACATTTTTCAATACTACTGTGTTTCAGGACTAATCATTCAAGAGTAAACATTAAATATTTGTTTAATGACAGTACTGTAGAGCATTTCATACAAATACAACTGGAAATCTTGCAACACGATTTCATAAAAGACATTTCTTACATCTCATCTAGATGTCTGGCTAATTGGCATCATGTTGTCTCATTAATAAGTTGCTACCCAGCACTCACAGCAGTTCAAGAATGTTTGTACCATGTTGCTTCATGGTTGTCAGTAACAAAAAACATTAAAAACAAATTCAATGTCCACTGGTGTTAAACTGGTCATGAAATACAAAATGTTTTCATCTACGGTACGTGATTTAGCACATAGTTCAATACAGCCAAATAAATGTCTCGCCCATAGGAATCTGATGGTCCTGTAACATCAATAGTGGCCCTAAGGCCTGGCATGTCCTGCTCAGAGAGAGGACATTCAATGGGTGGGAGAATCACTCCAGGACTGGTCACGTCTTGCTCGCTGGCAGTGTTGAAATGAAGATCTGCATCCTCAATTTCCTATATTTCAAATAAAAAAGTCACTTAAATCAGGGAACATGAAGCTATAAAAGTAAGCAGATTTTAAGAAGATTATTTTTGAACAGAAATGATGCCATGCTGATGCCAGTATCAACATCAGTTTTTATAAACAATATAAAATGATGATGCTACAAAATTAACTTCTTCATCTTCTTGCTCCAATTTTAATCAGTGTATTATACAGTGGAAAATAGAATTATACTTCCAAGCTTTTTCAAAGAATAAGTTTTCAGGCATTTCTTTACAGTGTTGTAAAGCTGTTTAAACAATGCTTGTCTGAAATATTTTTAATTAAATGTGAGAATTGATATTCTATGATAAAGGATTAGTGGCCAAAACTATACCAATCAACACAAACAAAATGAAATTAGTACCTCTGCCAGGTCTGGAGCATCAACAGGATTCCGGAGGAGCCCCATCATCCACAGTTGTTGTGGGGAGAGATTCTGCTCTGTTCTTAGAGGGTGATTATCCCACCCCACCCTGAAGACATCAAGATCCCTCTGCAGACGTGTAAGAAACACATGCTGGGCACAGAACAGGTGGATGCTATTAGAAGGGTCTAGAACACCTTCATCCTCAAGGCTGTGAAGTATCTCGTTGTGCACATTTGAAACTGTCATCCAAACATCTCGCCACAAACGTTCTATTCTGTTACAAGAAAACATCAAATTACCTTGAAGTTTGTACAGTATATTTGAACTTGCACTTGAACTTGTAACAAAAGATAAGCACACTGTAGCTCATTTTAGTTGAATTTATTAGATAACCTTGGAATAGAAGACAAATATAAAGATGCCATCATTAAATAACCCAAATACTCTGGTCACATACTAGTCACATGATCCAGTGTAAATGTTACGTGACCAGAGATACTGAGGGAGTGTGCAGACCTTTCTATTGGACCCACAACTGTCTTGAGGCCTCTCGACGTGTGACCACTTCACAGTACATAAAGAAAACATACCTTCGGTTGTGTACACTCTTTCCTGATAGGAAACTCCCCCTTCCACAACCCCTAATGGTGAACATGCATCGCGCTATGCCAACGTTTTCCACTCCTTGGTCACCTCTCACTCTAAAAAGAACGTGTCACACATAAAGAAAAGACTAAGGAATGAGTACCACAGTGAGCCACACTTTTTTAGTCTTACCTTCATGGAAAGCCATACTTCTAAACTGCCTCCAAGACGAAATCAAGTGCAGTGGATGCTTTATTATTGGTTGCAGCGCCCAGGTACATGATCCAGTGAAGAGAATATCATTCACTGGAAATTAAATAAAAGCATTTTTCAAACCTGTAAAATCCAGAAGTAGAACCATGTCTGTCATTTTGAATTTTCATTATCTCATTTAGTCTTAAGTAATAATTATAGGTAAAAAAGAAATTACCTTTCGTGAGAAGCCATCAATCCCTCCAAAAATAACAAGGCCATATCTGTTGGAAAAAAAAAACACTAAATCACTTTGACGTATTTGTCTTCATTTCTTTGCTGATACAAAAAAGTGTTAAAAATGTGAGTTTGTAAAAATATCACATTATTCATTTTTAATGTATCTTACTGTATTGAGCAAAAATATTTGACCTACCTGATGAGCTTATGGTTTGTGTCGATATGTGTCGATAAGTGTAGAGGACCCTGGACAGAATACGTCCTTCTTGCAACACAGCCCATCCTTGTCATTCTTGAGAGTACACCAACGGAGTCTACACGATGCATGGATGAATACACTCAGTTCCACTGGACACGGTGACCCATGGCTTGCAGGATTCCTTTCATCATTCTGCACCCTACATGTGGTGTTCCAGCCTTCACCGATCTCAGCAAATTATCTAGTTGTTCATCGGTTAGGTTACTGTAGCACTACATTATGGAAAGTCCATATTCATGCATGCGCCATTTCACTGTCCTCACAGATACACCCAGATGTTTCGCAATACATGACACTGGTGGAGACATTTCTATCAGGCTTTGTACTTGCTGAGGAGACACAACATATTTTGGCCGTCCCATTTCTGCTTGCATCACTGGCACCTGGCACCGGCTCTTATTAGAGCTGTCATCTGCATTGACAAGTATTGACAGCTCTGTCAATGCATTTACAACATCTTGTGGCATCTCAACCTGGCCTGACAATGCCCTAAAAAGGACCACAAACTGACTACAAACTGCAAATAGTCCACATCCAGCGAGAGTCTCTGTGTGGCCTGGGAAATTTTAGTTAGAAGTCTCTGAAGGTCTCTTTTCATTTGCTCCTAGAATAGACAAATACGACTTTACATTAATGCTCTGGCCTGATAAATTACGTTTTACACACATAACGTTACATGTAACAGTATGACAGTTATGCCTTACAAAATATGCCAAGTGGGCAAACTTTGAAGGCTTCTACCACAGCCTAACCGATGTATCAGAATACACTAACTTGTCTTTTTGTATTTGTATGTCTTATTGTCTGTTTTCTGGGCCGTGTGTGTCCATAATAAAAGCTTTGATTGATTGATTAACAAAGCGGACCAGGACAAGTTATGTTGTTTAAACTAACCATGAAAAGGCAACACTATTAACTTAGCAATGTTAGTTATAATATTTTTATAATTCTTACATTTATAAGGCTCTGTGCGGCTGCAGCCACTGTCGAGTTATGGTCATTCGTGGTCTGCAGCATTGGAATCAATAGTTCCCATTCGTTTCAACAAAAGCATTCCGTTTCGGTTGGCATTATTGCACGATTCACAGCTACGCCACCATCCTGCGGACATTCTGGGCAAGGGTTGGGGATTAAATAGTTCACCATCGTCAGCTGCTGTTCTACCTAGGGATGCACCGATACCAGTATCGGGCCGATACTGGGCTCATGTACTCACAGAAATATGCCGATACCACGTCATGGAAACCTTAAGGGAAACTCGATGGTTGTGTCGCCTCTGGACATATTAAGTATAGAATATAGAGCTCAGAGTGGTAGAGCGGGACGACGGAGATGTCAGCAGTGACACAGGTAGAGTGCAAGCTCTGCTCTGCTAAACTGTCAAGAGGAGGAAAGGAAAAATACTTAATTAACACAAGCAATTTGATCAAACATTGTTAGACACGAGTATGCTAATGCTAGCAGTGCAGAACCACAACAGCTAACTCCAACCCTGGAGAAGCAAAATAAAATGTCCAGACAACCCGCGGGCTGAAAAAAAAGAGCAGAGCATGAAAAGATCCAATGAATCGCGCACAGTTTACTATTTATTGCACGAGCATCAGAGCTGAGAAGCAACGTCCTGCACATTCAGAGTATCAAACCAGCTAGTGAGGTAAGAGAAAAGTAACTGTCTGTGTATGTGCACGTGTTTTGAACTGTCACCAAGTTGCTGTCACATTCATATAAAGGTAGCCATCGTTTGAGCGACAACTCAAGGTAAGAAGCTATTTAGCTAACTTTCACAACTCGATAGCTACAATGGATTAGCGTCTTGCAGGCAACGTTAGAGATTCGGCAACAACAATAAGACTTCCGATTTTCGTATTTTGGCTTCAAAATAAAAGCCTACGATGGGTTGTGTGTATTGTTTATATTTTCAAAGTAAAAACTATGTGGGGTAAAATATAAATTAAACAAATTACTATTTAAATAATACATTATATAAGGCAAAGAATATTATAAGGTGGAGCACATTCAGAAATGGTTAGAGCTTAACTAAGTTAATGTAGAGAACCTTTCTAATATAAAGAAAATCAGATTTTTTATGTTATTGTTGTAATTTTGCTTTTGTTCATTAGGTTTGGAGAGGCATTGTGTTATAAATCTGGGAGGCGATTCATGAACAGTTTTAAAGAATGATTAATTGAGGGGGAGTTAGGTTAGTAGGGAATTATGTTAAATAAGTACTGTATTGTCAAATAATGTTAAATTGACAAAGAAGAGAGACTGATGTAAAGGGATGACGTTATTGCAATACATAAAAAAACATATTTGTAGCATCACATAGAAAAATAAAGTTTTGTGAGAATTGGAGGTTTGGAGATAGTTTCAAGAAGCTGGTTACAGTGTGATGCTGTCGTGATGAGTTGTTCTATGTGTGGCCAGTATGCTAAAGATAAAAGCAGAAACAAATAATTTGTCATTGGAAATAAAAAGTTTGTATTCAATAAAATACCTTATTATCTCAATAAAATGTACTGAAATTAATGTATACATGACACGAAAAGGAATTTATAATTTTGGCCAGTAAAAAATATGCTTGGCTGGTGTATTTTTTCATCTACCAGTCCCCTTGGCAGGTGAGCCAAAACGTTAATTTCGGACACTGTATGCCAGTATTGGGACCGATTGGGACACACTAACTTGTCATAAAATTGTGTCTCAACATTAGATCATTTTGTCATGCATTAACATCATGCCAAGTTTGAATATTTAGCTAGACACCACTAAGCATTGTGTTAAACTAACTTAAATTTCTCATGAAGTTTACCTCCACCACAAATAGCATCAATGAACTCTATGGCTTTTGCCACTGGCCGTTTTAATAGCTTCTTTGTTTAAAATAGGCCTCCTTGTATCTTACTACTTGGAAAAGTCATGAGAATTGAGCAATTGCTAGCGAGACTGAAGATAAACTTTACACTGACAAATTTATTTCATTTCATGGCACAACAACGTTTGTTTTTCTTTCATTTGTGAATGACATTGATACAATAACTATCAATATAGGTGACAGTAACTGACTTTTTTTGTCAAGTGAAAAGACGAGAGAATCGTGGAAACACCAGAACCCGGTCCACAACATGTTTATAGGGGACAAAACTTTTGTTTTTTTACTGAAAAAATCCTACCTAGTGCAGCATTGAGTACTTGGTATCGGTACTCGGTATTGGCAAGTACCCAAATATAAGTACTCGTACTTGTACTCGGTCTGAAAAAAAGTGGTATCGGTGCATCCCTAGTTCTAGCCTCTACAAATTTGGTCAATTCATCCTCTGTGTATTCTGGTTAGAACAAGTAAGGCTATATCCCCCGGAAAAAGCCTTCTTCCTGGTTGTATTTATGTATTTTCAAGCAAGTAAACTTTGACTGTCCTTTGGGGAATATCAACGACGAAATGGGTAACTTGCTTCCTAGCTAGTGAATACTACCTTTTGTACCTTTTTATGTTTGATATTTGGTGTCACACACTGTATACCATAGTTACAACAAAAATAAACTTCTGTTGGTGACCAGTATATATACTACTAATAAGTTACAAATGAAGGTTGTGGTGTATGGACAATACAGTATGATAAAGGGATGTATCCAGGCACTCTACTTTGCATTATGCAAAGAAAAGCAACACAGACATTAAGTATTACCATGCTGCCTGCCAAGGTTGTTCTAATTTGACAGACTTATAGGCTAAAAAGATGCAAACAACAACGTAAGCTACCATTACCTAGTATAAATGACGTGTTTTATTTCATGTTTTATTAGTTCATGCTTTTTCATGTTTTGGTTGCTACAGCTGCGACCCAGTTGTTTATTCGATTAGTTCTACATTCATGGATGCACATGCATAGTGATTGAATTAACGTCTGGGAAGCATCCATAAACATAGCTGCATAATGATCAAAATTAATGTCTAGTTAACATCTATGAACATAGTACTACTAAAATAAATGACTTGTTGTGTAGCCCATTATTTCCAAGGTAATGTCCATAACATTGGTGTTCATCCCTTACAAAACCCACTCTTTATATAAAATGGACCTGAAAGTATTTTCTATTTATCTACAGGATCCCAAAAGAAATGCCTTCCTGGTTTGCATAATCCAGTACCAGCTGGTTTCTACCTACAGGATCACTGGATCTCCCTGGTGTGTGACTCAAAAATGTTTTCTTCAGCCAAACAGATGTCTGCATGCCTGAACGATAAACAGAATCTTATGATGGGCGACTCTACTCTCCGTCATTGGTTCGAATACCTGGAAAAAACTGCCAAGTATGATGCAGTTTTAAATTAGTTTATTATGTCAATATGTTCATAGTAAAGCCCATGCGTTTGTTGAATGCATAGATATTGGAAGCCATTTTAGTCAAGGCAAACTTTTCTTTTTTGCAAATAACAGCACATTCTGTGACTAAATGTATTTGTTTGGATTTAATGTATGATCCTTCCTTAGCATTGAAACGCCTGGATCTTCACACCTCGAGCAAGTCGGGCCCCTTTGAGGCGGCTGACACCCAGTCGAATACCCGTATCATTTGGCGGTTCCACGGGATACCCATACGGACAGACAAGACCCCCATGGCTGACCTCTACTACATCGCCAAGGAGGTGGACGGCCTGGCAGGGGGTCCACACTCTGTGGTCGTCTTTACCATCTGGGCTCATTTCACCACGTACCCACTGGCCATGTACACATACCGCCAGGTCGTTATCCGTAGGGCTGTGGCGTCACTGCTAAGACGCTCTCCTGCTACTTTGGTAGTTATCAAGTCAGCCAGCACGGGTTAAAAGGATGTGTATGGCAGCGACTGGCTCTCCTGGCAACTTAACTTAGCCCTCAGGGACATTTTCCCGGGACTTGCCTGTCGTTCTTATTGATGTTTGGCAGACATCTTGCCACTATTCGCCAGATGATATTCTTCCACCCCATGTCGTAATCCAAAATGAAGTGGACCTTTTCTTTTCCTATGTCTGTCCGGTATGAGAAATGGGAAATATGACCATAAAACATAGTACCTAATTCAAAATTTTGCGACAATTAAAATAAATGCTTTAATGTAAGGAAGGCAACACCTTTAAATGTATGTTTGTGTGTTTTATTGTTTTTTTTTAACAGGGCCTCATAGCTCAATTGTTGGTTTATACCAGAAACAACTTTTAGGGAAACTGCTGACATCCAAATAAAGCCCTTGAATGTTATTCATTTGATGTTCTCACACAGGTTTGACAGTAACTGAACTATTCTACTCGACCATATAAACTGTAATTAACTATTTTTTTTGGAACAAATGTGCATTACAGCTCTTTTGCTTGGTAGGGCAATATTATTATTAATTATGAAAAATGTATTCAAGACTAACTTGAATACCCAGTGCTTTTGGGTATATTTTAAGCACTTTTTCAGGTGATTTAGAATAAGTAGGTCTGCCCCCTGAAAGTCGATGAGTCGAATCATCAGTCGGAGACTCCTCACTCGACTGAGATTCTTCAAGTCGAGCAGTTGTTTTTTTACCTTCAAATCAAAAGTTAGTGGAGTATTGCAATAATTGTAGATGTAGGCTTATATTTTATATTCTAGCAGGGCAAGCTGGCGTGTTGCACCAAAAAGAATCTGCTAGAGAACATGCCCAACAACATGCGCAACATAAATGCTTTGTTGTCTGCCACTCTGCCTATGATCATTAATATGAAAACACTGCCACCTGCAAGTGCACGAGGATGACAGTGCAGCCACTAAAGCACTGAAGGCCAAGCACACTGCTGAATTTGACAGGAGGTGGGATATTTATGCGCAACTTTTTGATTCCAAAATCATGTTTCCAATCTGAATAAGGGATTTTGAGGCCAGTGTTAGAAACGTCTCAACAAATACCATGCAAATTATGTCCATTTCCATAGGATGTCAGAGCATTTGACAGCTCTGCGGAAAGTTATAGGCGCAGATCATTTACTGAAACTTGTTTGCTTCTAAATTTCAGTATGTTTAAATCTAGTTTAGAATTGTTTTGCAATGCATCATAATGTAGCCTTATTTCGCAAAATTATGCTATTATTTAATAGACAAACGCATTTCAGTTGCTTATTTCTCGCATCGACTCTGATCAACCAAAGTAAAAACACTCAAGTGTGCGTAAAATATTTTGACTAATATTGTAAGTCGAATTTTGTCATTTCCAACCATTTTTCCTAATTAGATAATGCTCATTAAAATGTATGGATATAAATATATGTTATCACAACGCATACTAAATGTTGAAACACGTTTTGCTACACAGTAAAATCGGAAGAGTAAAAAAGAGTAAAAAAACACAGTGTAAAACTAAATCAACACCAACAGAGTTAAATAAACAATTACGGTAGTTATCTTTACTCTAGCATAGTAGTTGAAAAACTGAGTTAATTTCCAGGGGGTTATTATAACTTAATACCTAGTATTAACCTTATTATGAAGCTCCCCTCACAATTCAAGGAGATACACTTCCATTCAGTGTATTTTTAACTGCTGCTGACCACAGCTACTGACTCATTTCACTCTTGGGTTGAGGAGGAGTGAAGACGCTTTCATGTGAGTTTAAGTTAACCGTGCATGAAAAAGAAAAACTTAACACACACAGAATGTGTAAAAATATTGCTTTTTAGTTAGAATGTTTTCGGTTGTTTTTTAATGAGCACATTAGCTAATTTAACTAGCTAGCATGTTGGCTCGTCATATTTAACTTTCAGTTATGATCTGACGAGAGGCGGCACTGAGATGATATGGCAAGTTTAATATAATAACATTTAAGTGCATAATGTTTGATTTTTCTTATAGTATAGATGTAGTGGATTGGTGCTATAGGTTTTTAGTGTATGTTTCACTGGTTTTTATGGATTTTTCGCAAGTTTGACCGAGTTGAGAGCATTTTTGCATTTTCATGCTACACTAGCTGGCTAGCTAACGTCAATTCATCAATTCATTCCACTTTTCACAATGTAGAATGCATTCCTAGATTTCATAACATTAGTTAACTAGATAACCAGTTTACCATGCAAAGAAAGTGACTAAACTGCATAATTAACATTAGGTCACATAATGATCTTTGAAATAGTCAAAGTAAAGTATTGCCCAACTATATGTGAAGATGGTAGCAAGCACGTGCATCAATTTTAATGGTCAATGCCCCCCCAACACAGAATGCTTGTTGAAGTGAAATTCAAGGATAATCAGAAGTAGGTCAAGTCCAGTGGAACCTACAAGGAATTTTTGGATGAAGGTGCAGGTGTTATCATGTTATCACAGCTTATGATCAATATAAAACAGTTTTTCAATTACTCAAGTTAAGCAATACGGAAGCCCTGAAGCCCAAGTAGTAAAAAAAAAAAATTTGGGCCCAGAGACTAAGTTTATCTCGTTTGAACGACTTAGTAAAAAAAATTAAGTAGTAAAAAAAAAAAAAAACTTTTTTTACTACTAATTGTTTTTTTGCTAAGTCGTTCAAACGACTTAGTATCTCAGTGAACGACTTAGTATCTCGTTTGAACGACTTAGTAAAAAAAATTAAGTAGTAAAAAAAAAACTTACATTTTGAATTTTTTTTTTGTTTTTTTTTACTACTAATTGTTTTTTTGCTAAGTCGTTCAAACGACTTAGTATCTCGGTGAACGACTTAGTATCTCGTTTGAACGACTTAGTAAAAAAAATTAAGTAGTAAAAAAAAAACTTACATTTTGAAAAAAATTTTTGGTTTTTTTTTACTACTAATTGTTTTTTTGCTAAGTCGTTCAAACGAGATAATCATTAGTATGTCTAATTAGGCCAAATTCATTATGCAGCAGCATTAAAAGGCCATGTAATGGTTGCTACAGCCCATCGTTCTTTGATTCCGTCCAGTGATGGGCCTATTATTGTTCATTAATATTTATTTGAAACCCTAAAGCAAGGCAACCTTTGAACGCCAAAGCGTTAAGTCAGAACAGTGAGCAATCGGCTGAATAGTAGCACGTTGGCAAGGTGAGGACGCATGAAGTGTGCCATGACATTTTGCTCAAATGATAAAACATTGTATGTAATACAAAACAACATTGTCCAATAAATATTCAATCCAGGCAACATTACAACGAATACAAGTTGTAGTCTTGTTTAAGTGCTTAAGTTGAACTTCTTGCATTGTAAAAAGAGAAAGCGTTGCTCACTAGTTGTGACCAATAGCAGCTAATATATTGATTCACAGCCTAACAACCCTCCGCTATTCAAAACGAACGTACCGCCGCACTTATATGAACTGAGCTCTAGTCCGCTGTCGTCTTTAGAATATGCCTACTGCATCATTTGACCTCTCTATAAAACAAATATTTTTTGGACCTTGATCAAAGATCCGGGGCTAATATGGAAACACCCGGACAAACATTACTGAATCAAATAGGACGGTTATTTTACCATTAGCCATTATGTATAACAATCGGAGCTGCAGTGTGTGGAGTCTATGCATGTATTTTTTCGTAGTTTTTCGTATGTTTATAGTCATAGTACCCCATCCATCATCACCAGTTCATCCAGAGATGATAGGATGGTCTACGCAGATTAATAACCAATGTATTAACCTAACACAAATCCCTATAGAAATAGGTTTGTAATGGCCATTTGATTGTTTTGTAGGCTAGTTCACACTAATCAGGAATGAATGCATATATAGGTCTATATATATATATCCGCCGTCTTGGTGGTTCTAGTGTTCAATTTATTTATTCTGTTTAGTGTGTACATTTTCGTTGATGTAGGATGTGTGTTGAAACGAATACACTAGTTAAACGTATCCGTAAGATAGTGAACATTGTCGGGTGTCCTAGAATGTTCTCTAGTGATCCTTACACCTTTATATTTCAAACTGCCCTGTAGTTGTGTGAGCAATGGGAATGAAAATAATTTTAAGGGACATTTTACGTTTATATTCACCTCCTCGGACACATTTAATATTTTAAAGTACAAAAAAGAAAAAAACGTCAATAAAATAGGAAGTTTATTTTAATCAAATAGCCAGTTGGAACAGTTGGAGTCGCAACGTTATAATACCTGCAATAATACCTGCAAACGGTTAGCAGTGACAATCACAAAGTTATAGCTTACCTTATTATTCCTTCGACAGCTTGCTAAACATTTGATTTCGAAGCAATATAATCGCATGTTAATTTATCTTTGCTTACAAATAAATTCTATAGGTCTACTAGGTTTACACATACTGAAATTAAAAAGCAAACGAGTTTCAGGAAATGATCTGAGCCTATAACTTTGCGCAGAGCAGAAAGGTAGACCTATGGAAAGGACATAATTCGCGTGGTATTTGTTGAGACGTTCCTAACATTGGCCCCTTAGACGTTCCTAACATAAGAATCCCTTATTCAGATTGGAAACATGATTTTGGAATCAAAATATTGTGCAAGAAGATCGTTATCGTCTATAAAATAATTGCGATCTGGCTCAAATAATTGCGATCAGGCAGTTATGTAATATTCGCCACAGCCCAGTCCTAGCCTAAGCTCAGTTCGAAGACTCCATTCTGCTGACTAATTTAAATAAAAAAACATTTCTTGGAAAAGAGAAAGACGAATTATAGCCTTGCAAATGCATATAGATGGCCTAAAATTAACGTGTTTATCATGTACACTGTTCAAGTGACACTGTTCAATGACAATGAAGTTGAATAATCTAACTATCATGTACACTATACTGTATGTACACTATAATTGTATACAATATCATGTATATAGCCTACAATCAACCACTGATTGATATTGCGGGATGTTGTTGTGCATAGATTTTCTTGAAAATGTGAAACACATCTGTCTCTCAGCATTTTTACTGTTGCAATAACTAAATTAAATAAACTAGATAAAGAAAATAGGAACTTCAGAACAGTTTTGGATTACAAAGAGGCGCTGTTTCCTCCCATAAATATCACCCTGTTGCTTATGTGTGGAAGGCATCAACTTGTAAACGATCCCATCTTCCAAAATTCCACAGTCCATTGTGAGCAATTTATGTAAGCGCAACCGAATAAATACACAAGAGTTGTTGAATTTGACTGTTTATTAAAAGTGAATTATTATATATGAATAAAAAATAGGCTAAACAGAATATGGAAAAAAAGCTTCTCACACTTTGAGATATGATATCTTAATTAAATTCCAATCAAACCCTTTAACAACATCTCAGATATAATGGGAAAATGGCATGCTTCAAGTTTCATATCAGCAAACTAGGTTTACAGACGATGTGAAGACGCGATCGAGCCACGTCTACACGTCTACACAGTGAACTGCAGCCACACACTCACTTCACTACTTTATAGCACTAAACGCTGAAGAAATTGTACCATGAATACAATTTTCCTAACAGCTCCGCCCATTCAGCTGATCAATAAAATTGTTAATTTCTTTCCGTGGTTTCGATAGGCCGTTATAACCTATTGAATAATAAATTATTGTTGCCATCTGTACCGCATCGACTCACACAATGTGTTAATTTGCTTTTAGAAAACAAATCACATTATCCTTACGTAAAATAGCCTATTAACCATTTAAAAAGATTTCATCAATCGACGTAGATCAGTAGCCTAGATTTGTCTACCGGCCAAGCTGACCCAAAATGTGGGGTATAGATCCAACTCCATTGATAAAACCAGCCAGGCAGCACAGTCTTTCATATTGGAGACTTATAATTTTAACAGCGTTACGGTTCCTTTTTAGTAACAAGCCTTACTGTAAGGTGTAGGCTATACTGATGAACATATAGTATACTTTAGGAGTTTACCATATACTATTTTTGACGGCCAATATGGTCGTTATAATTCCAGAAATTCGGTCATACCCTACCGGACATATTTTTTAAATAGCCATATAATATCCCACATTTAAACAGCAATACAACACAAAAGCTATGATCCAACAAATGTGTTTTTTATTTAAATTGGTCTGGAGAATGAACTCTTCACAATATTTGCGGGGTAAGCAATATTATAACACGATCACAATTAATTGAGCCAGATCGCAATTATTTTTTATAGAAAACGATCTTCTTGCACAATATTTGTATTCCAAAACCATGTTTACAATTTGAATAAGGGATTTCGGGTCAATGTTTGAAACATCTCAACAAATACAAGGCAAATTACATCCGTTTCCAGCAAATGCTTGCAGAAGCATGTTTGACATAATCTGCAGCAAGTTATGCTCAGATCATTTACTGAAACTCGTTTGGTTCTTAATTTAAGTATGTTTAAATACAGTTTAGAATTGTTTTGCAATGCACCTTAATGTAGTCTAATTTCGCAACATTATTATGAGACAAACACATTTCAGTCACTTATATTTGTTGCATCAACTCTGATCGACAAAAGATAAACAGCCAAGAATGTGTAAGTCGAACTTAGTCATTTCCAACCATATTTCCTAATTAGATAATGCCCATTGAAATTTATGGATATAAATATATGTTGTCCCATTGCATATTAAACATTGAAACACCTTTTCTTGGCAACATATATAGGTCACACAATGTTTAATATGCACAATTTAATATGCTTTTAATCAATTTATTTATTTATTTGGCATATTTCCCACCGGACATTTTGGCCGTTGATATTTTAATTTGCTGGACAACTACTCATGATACCGCCATCATTTGCCGGCTAACGTAAACCCTGACACACACACACATACACACACGCACACACGCATTCAGACTAATCAATATTACCAAAACGTTTCACCATCTGATGGCAAATAAGCAATTTCTTTGCGCCACCTGATGACAGAGTAGGAGACTTACAGCTTTAAAAAATAAAATAAAAATGGCAAATAGCGCGTCTGGCAGAAATTCGGGCAAAATAGCTTTAAATTCGCTTTTCTATTATCCTTGCATTAAAAAAATACTGGGGGATTAAGCATGCATATCTAGGAGTATTCCTAAAAGGAGCTTCCTGTAAGTTTATCGAGTGTCTCGAAAACATTTTTTTAGGTACCTCTTGGTCAAATGTACCCCTTTCCGGCGCTTCTAGTATAGGGACCTGACCCTACAGTCGCCGGACAGTAGCGCTGGTGTCACAGCTGCAAGTCATCCATATGACCTCTCTATAAGCCTACCTCACACCCGTCCTTGATTGTGACCGAGAATAAAATGTTTCTACCATATGTCTCAAGCGAAAATACTGTATTTTTTGGAATGTGCGGGTTAGGATATCGGTCTTTACTTTTGAGAATATTGTCGGACCTTGGGCAAGAGTGGTTGATTGCTTATACATAACATAAACTGCATTTTAGAATACGTGGCCTAGCATAGAAATAAAATATAATTGGAAACTCGAAATTGCTCAAATTGTCATTTTTTCTAGCATTGTCATGACTCAACGCGTTTCTCATTAGTTTTCCTCAAATTCTATCTACAGTTTACAATGTCTTAGTCTATAGTTATTTGGTTAAGAAATAACATTCCTATTTTATTCTTTACTGTTCTAAATGTTTTAAGCAATTGGCATGTGATTTTCGTGAAAACGTTTCCTGTCATGTTCATTTATTTGTAAGCAAAGATAAATTAACATG
>JACXGI010004896.1:0-14462 GCA_016801175.1 Esox masquinongy
GGGGGGGGGGGGGGGGGGGGGGGGGGGGGCGCTAAGCTCCGCCACTGCCCAGAAGCCCTGCATTCTGGAGTCGCCTCTTCACTATTGATGTTGAGACAGATTCATTTATAGCCTGTGACGTATTCCCCTGATACCAAGTTGCAGAGTCTCGGAAAGGTGAAATTGTCATGATTGTAAGCTAAATGACATATTACAGCAGGTGATTCAACTATATGTTTTGGATAATATTCCAAAAAAAATCTTATGCATTGGTCAGTTTTATATTATATTAAATGGTTTTATTCCAAGTTTCCCACTGAATACAATCTTATAATATGTCGATAGTATAACGTTCTGTTATCATCCAATACCAACATTCCTGCTTTCCTTCAGGGAGGTTTATGAAAAAATCTTTGAAATCCTAGTGCACACGGGCGGGGATTTTCTTTTCTTCCAGAATACCACCCATTTCCCTGACTTCAATTAGATCTCGCATCCTTTACTAAAAAGTACCAACATGCGCGCACATAATGCGCCCTGTCACTTTTGAGAACAGGAGAAAATCACTTCATTTTCCACCACAGAAGGACACATATATCGTGGACAGATATTGCTTTCGTTTGGAAGAAAGATTTTCTTTTCAAGAACATGTCTTGTATTCCGCCTACTTGTCTTTCTCCTAACAAATAGTCTATTCTAAAGGATGGGTGAAATCTATGGAAAGCACATCGATTCATAGTTTTAAATTGAGTCAAATGTAATGGTTTTATTCTAAGATTAATTATGGGAGCTTATATCTCGGAATCTAATATAAGTGCCAACTTCACCATCGGCAGCGACTCGGCTACAATCCACGAAGCGGCTCTCTCGGGCTATATGGTTGTAATCCTGGCGGTGCTTATGATAACACTAGTAGTCGTGGTTGTGGCTGGCAACGCGCTCGTTATCCTCGCTTTCATTGTTGACAAGAGCCTAAGGAATCAAAGCAACTACTTCTTTCTCAACCTTGCTATTTCAGATTTCCTGGTTGGTGAGTAGGCTATTATAGTTCTATCTAGTAGGGATCTGAAAAAATGCCGATGATCTGTTACATCACAATAAATCAAATTCAATAATTAGTTATTATTCGTAGTGCAAATTAAAACCCATTATGCCTCATTGTAGTAATTTACACACATAACACTTACACTAGCTGGCTTGTTTACAAGTTAATCCCCCATGAAACTTAGTTATGGAATTAATAATATAGCTACAGAATGTAAGCTTTGTTAAGGCTCCAGTGTATAAACGATTGTGTGTTTGTAGGTGCCTTCTGCATCCCTATCTATATCCCCTACAACCTGACAGGACGCTGGGTATTGGGCAGAGGTCTTTGTAAACTGTGGCTCATCATGGATTACCTGCTCTGCACCGCCTCAGTGTTCAACATAGTCCTCATCAGCTATGACCGTTTCCTCTCAGTCACCCGAGCAGTAAGTAGAAAGAACAACTTGCCATACAGTTTTAGGTATGCATGGTGATGCAAATTAAAAATGCTGTTTCAAATGTACATTGTACTGTTCAAATGTCTATTCTGTGCTAATTCAAGGGATCCAGTTGGCCCATGACCAGTGCAGTGATCTTGCAGAATGATTTAATAAACACTGACAGTAGGACTTGAAGGAGGACATGAGTTGCTTGACAGGATCGACAGTGTTGAAGTGGCAGTAACTATGAATGAGCTCTTGGAAATCCAGACTGAAAGGTTTGGCCCTTCTGGACCAGAATGCTATTCTCTGACCTTTACATCTGCTTTTGGATGCAGCTAGATAAAGTAACCCTGGATATTCTGATCTGAATAGTAAAATGGACATTGCTTCACCTACCTCTCATTTTCATGCCTGTAACGTTTGTAGAACATTCTGGATGTTAAGTGTTTTGTTGGCCTTTAAAGGGGCACTCTTCAGGCATGCATCCAGCCTAGTCCCTAACATTCATGATAGATTCATGAAATACAAATGTTGATGTTACTTACACAGGGCCAGAAGTCTGACCAAGACTCTTGAAATGGTGAAATACATTTGGACAGACTATGCGTACAACCAAATGGCACCATGTTGTGATATTAGAGGCATTTTGTCACGTCGTATCTTCTCCATTTCCTTTTAGAATTTAATATGAATTATTATTTCCACCATATCCCATCCAAAACAAAAGATGCTGATTAACAAATCCATCCAAAAGGCACTCATTTCAAACCTTTCACCAAAAGACAACATTAAGTCTATAGATACACTTTGATGAATCATGCTCAAGTAGGGAAGTTGAAATGTTATTCCCAAATCTTAAGCTGCTGTTTACTTTCAGAAGTCAAACTAAGCCCATGTAGAGATTTAAATGCAAATCTATGCTAAAGTGCCATGTGGTTTGAAATGTAATACTTGGTGAAAACACCTTTTGCTTCAATTACAGCCATGAGTAAGTCTCTACTAACTTTCTTCAGCCATGAATAAGTCTCTACTACCATTCTTCCTTGCAGAATTGTTCAGGCTCAGTCAAATTACATGGTGTCTGCTTATGGACTACACTTTTCAAATCATTCCACAGAATCTCAATGGGATTTCAGTTAGGGTTCTGACTAGGCCACTCCAGGACATTCAACTCTATTGTCCATTAACCACTATACTATTGCTTTGGCAGTGTGCTTTGGTTTGTTGTCATGTTGAAACATGAACCACCAACATGTTCAACTTACTGGCAGAGGGCTGCAGGTTAGACAAAACGTTCAGTTTGGGTCTCATCTGACCAGTGCACATTTTGCCACTTGGCCTCGGAATCTACAATGTGCATTTTGGCAAAGGTCAAATGAGGCTCGATGTTGCCTTTTTTAGGAATGTTTTTTTCTTGCCACCCTCCCATAGAGGCCTGATATGTGAAGTGCTTATGTTATTGTGGTCACATGCACTCATTGATATATAAAGGCCTGAAGCTCCTGCAAGGTTGCCATTGCTCAGTCTCCTTGTTGCCCAGTCATCCAGTTTGGAGGGATGGCATGATCTATATCAGGTCTGGGTGGTGCCATACGCCTTCCACTTCTTAATAATAGTCTTAACTGTGCTCCAAGGGATATACAAAACCTTTGACATCTTTTTATATCCATCCCCTGACTTGTGCCATTCCACAACTTAATCTCGTAGATATTTTCAAAGTACCTTTTTTAGATTATAATTTTTTGTATGTAAATATAGCCGGGGAAAAAATCCTATTTTATGTGTTTTCATTTCAGGCTGTAAGGCAACATCAGGTGAACATTTTGAAAGAGGGTGGTGACTTTCTATACCCACTGTATGTACAGAAATCAGTCAATTTAAATACACTAAGCCCTAATTTCTGGATTTCATGACTGGGAATGCAGATATGCATCTGTTGGACACAGATAACTTAAATAAAACGATATGTGCTTGGATCAGAAAACCTGTTTGCGCAGGGCGTCATCTCCTTCGTATAGTTCATCAGACTGTTGAGTGTGGCTTGTGGAATGTTGTGCTACTCTTTAATGGCTGTGTGAAGTTACTGGATATTGGTGGGGACTGGCATGGAACAGGCTATTGTACACATCCATCCAGATCATCCCAAACATGCTCCATTGGTGACATGTCTGGTGAGTATGCAGAACACGGACAAACTAGGAAATGATGTTGTTTTTGGAATTGGGTACAGATTCTTGCGACATGGGGATGTGCATTATCATGCTAAAACAGCCAGTAATGGAGGCGGGTGAGTGCATTCCTTGTATTTAAACTGCCATCAATAAAATACAACAGTGTTGGTTGTAGCTTATGCCTGGCCGTACCATAATGCCACCACTGCCACCACCGGGCACTCTTTCACAACGTTATAATCAGCAAACCACTCGTCCACACAATGCCGTACACGCTGTCTGCCATCTACCAGGTACAGTTTAGACTGTGAATCATCCACGGAGAACACTCTTCTCCAGTGTGCCTTTGGCCATTAAAGCATTAGACCACTGAAGCCGGTTGCGCTGCTGAACTGCAGTCATTGCAAGGTACTGGTGAGGATGACGAGCTCCCGGGTAAACCTTTGTGGGACTGTTTCTGCAGAAATTCTTCGGTAGCTCAAACCCAGTTTCATCAGCTGTCCAGATGGCTTGTCCCAGATTATCCCGCAGGGGAAGAAGAGGGATGTCGAGGACATGGGCAGGCACGGTAACACTTGGGCTGTAGTTGTATGGCCGCTTGGACGTACTGCCAATTTCTCTTAAACAATGTTGGAGGTGGCTTATGGTAGAGGAATTATTGAATTCTCTGGCAACAGCTCTGTTGGACCTTCCTGCAGACAGCATAACAATTGCATTTTAGAGTGGGCATCTATTGGTCCTAAGCACAAGGTGCACCTGTGTATTGATCATGCTGCTTCTTGATTTTTCACATATCCCAGGTTTATCGACTATCTTAACAACAGGGATGTAAACAACATTTCTGGGATGTTTTATTTCAGCTGATGGGACCAACACATTACGGGACTATTACATTCGGGACTATTCACTACATGCGCCACCATGGGCCAAAACATTTCTAGTTTTCATTCTTTCTTTCTAATGAGGGACAGGTTCAGACTTGGAACACCAGATAAGAACAACTTATGTCTAGGTAAAAGCAAAAGACTGAAGTGTTTTGGCCCTCCAGGGCCAAAGTTGAATAGCCTTACTTCACATGTTGCATTTTTATTTTTGTTCAGTGTAGCAGATGCTCTTATTCAGAGGAACAGTAGCAAGTGCATATATATTTCTTACCATATGTTCATACAATATCGTTTTGGTTTTTGATAAACAATGAATACAATTTTCCTCCCCTCCATAATAAAACATGAGTCATTCTCTCCAACCACATGCGGTGGCGCATGTAGTGTTTTAGTAATGACTTACAATGATGGAAAAAAAACCAGTGTCTTTATAGTGCACCTTTGATGTTGTAATAGCTCACTGTGTATGTAAGTGACAGATAGTAGATTTCACACATAATGTAGTGAATAATTATTTATAGGTATTTAAATATACTGATCAAAAATATAAACGCAACACGTAAAGACTTGGTCCCATGTTTTAGGTATACGATCCCAATCTTCTATATGGACAAATAACAATCTTCCCTATGGACAATAAATGCTTCTCTGAAATGTTGTGGAAATTAGTTTTACATTTTAATGAGAATTTCTCCTTTTATATATGAACTATAATTCACTAAAATCTTTAATATAGTCGCATTGCTACATTAATATTTTTGTGCAGTGTATCAGCCTTATTCTTAGTCAAAGTCATGACAAACAACAATCTAGTAACTACGTTTGACAACATTCATTTTAATGACACATCATCTCAGCAATTGTTGTTGATTTGATCGGCGGAAAAAAATGAAGATGGATTGCAAGGTCAAAATGAGAGGTTTGTGGGGAGTTGAGGACAAAGAGAGGAAGGTAAAACCAAGAAACTAAACCAACAGGGAGATAAGAAGAATGAAATTGATGAATACCGGGGTAAAGAGGATGGTGGCAGTGAGAGGGGGATTTTGTAGGTGCTCTGTTTAAGGTAGCAGAAAGACAGATGCGCCTCCTCCACACTCTGTTATTATTATTCAGTATCACAGTCAGCCCAGAGCTCTCATTCTCCTCTGGGTTCATTAACACATCATGATGAAGGGGCTCTTTTCCCGATGAGGATAAAAAAAGGCCTTGGGTGTTTACAGTATGGATCCAATACATACAAATTCAAAACTATTATAGGTATTGATTATTGCCTGATTATAATTATGCATTGATTGTGATATATTGCGATTGCATTTCATTGCGAGCTATTGTGTTTTTCTCACTGCACCTCTCTACTTTCCAGGTGAAATACAGAGCTCAGCAGAGCATGACACGTCACGCTGTGGTAAAGATGGTGGCTGTATGGGTGTTGGCGTTCCTTCTCTATGGCCCTGCCATCATCTTCTGGGAGCTGGTCATGGGGAAAAGCATTGTCCCTGGTGACAAGTGTTTTGCTGAGTTCTACTGCACCTGGTACTTCCTGCTCAGTGCCTCCACCTTCGAGTTCTTCACCCCCTTCATCTCTGTGGCCTTCTTCAATTTCAGCATTTACCTGAACATTCACCAGAGGAACAAGAGCAGGGTCATCCGTAAGGAGGATGCCAGGGCACACAGGGATAGGACCAGTCCCAGAGAAGGGGGTGCTGTCATGTCAGTGTTTTTTGTCAAGACTCGCAAGGTGTCGTCAAGTGAACCCACTACAGTTTCAGCGGTGATAGAGGAGGACGAGGAGCTGTCTCCCTCCTCCAGTGGTGAGCCTAGTAGCGGACACACATTCATGCAGAGGAACAAGGTTCCATCCTGCAGCAGAAGGTCCAAGCTTCTTCAGTCCCAGGACCTTGCCGGGGCTCCCAGCAGGACCTCACAGGGTTCCCGCCTCTCCCGCGACAAGAAGATTGCCAAGTCTCTGGCCATTATAGTTTGCATTTTTGGAATCTGCTGGGCACCCTACACCCTGCTGATGATAATACAAGCAGCCTGTAGCAGGCAATGTGTGGAGGAATACTGGTATGAGATAACCTTTTGGCTCCTGTGGTTAAACTCTGGTATTAACCCTTTCTTGTACCCTCTCTGCCATAGCAGCTTCCGAAGGGCTTTCGCTAAGATACTGTGCCCCAAGCGGCAATCTGTCCAACCTCACATTGAGACTCAGTCTTGCTAGTGGAGCAATTTACGGCTGGATGAGTCAAATTGGTGTGAGAAGACTACTGCAAAAAGGATGTGTATTTTTGCCTGACTTTGAAAGTAGAAACTCAAAGGTTTTGTTACTCAGATTTTTTTTGCAACATTATTTGAAATGTGATTATTAAACTACCTATGTTTTAGAACACAGCCGTCAAACTAGTTCCAAGGAGGACAGAGTGTCTGCAGGCTTTCACTCTTACCATGTACTTGATTGATTAATTAGGTCACTAATTGATTTGGATCTACCCTCACCAGGTGATCATGGTCATTGTTAGGTACCAGTTGAAAGGAAAAACTAAAACCATCATATGCCCTCCGTGGAATCAGTTTGGCATCTGTGTTTTAGAAACATCAAATCCATAAATCCTTATATGCTTTTGAACGTAAGAACCAAATGTTTTTGTTCACACATCAAAATTGAATATACTTACGTATAGCCTACTGTGCTATTGAAGTGCTAGTTGTTGTAGATACATATTTTTTGATGTTCCTACTTAAAACAATTAGATTCTCACAACTTACCAATGTTTTATGTCTCTCCCAGTTATATAGATCTGAATGGTACTGGGATACTTGTGACTGTGCTGTGTGTGAAACAATTTTCTGCGGTATAGTCAGTGAAATGTGATTGAATAGTCCAGTGTAATACCAAATCAAGTGTTCCTTAGTTTTATTTCCATGTTTCCGCCTACATCTTCCACACTTGTAATCGATTACATGTGAGAAGCAGTGGTGTGATGGAGGGGAAACTGAAGTAAACTCAGTTCACCCACTTTTACTGTGCCAAACAGTTTAGTATCCTTTTACAGAAAATGCATTGAAAGTATTGAGATACTTTTGTCTCTCACTGTGATCGGCAGTACAGGTTTATCAACCACATTTTTTTAACATCCTGGGTGAGATTATGTATATAATCGGACCTGTAAATCAATTGAAAAGTGATGAAACAGCCATCAGCCATTAACCATACACTATATACTGTACATAGGTTATCAACTACAAAGCAGGGAGTTGAGCAAGTAGTAAAGTGCTTGTGATTCCAGAAGTTTCACATTGTGGGACGCATTTAAAGGTTTCTACTGAGAAGTTTGGTTTGAGTTGGTGGAATGACGTTCCCTTCTGTTGGTTTCTCTTTACAATCCGCTATGGGTACACAGCTTCATATGTGTGCACAGCCTGATTACAGACTTCAATCACGTCTTTGAGGCCAAACCAATTTCAGTTGATCTTGAAGCCTCCCAGGCGATAAAAGCCTGACTCAATCCAAGCATATTGATCCTTTGCTTTACATGACACCAAACGGAAGATCTCACTTTTTTTTCAAGAGAAGAAAAATGTTTACCCTTTGGATTCTCCTCTGCTACCGGTTTCTTACAACTTCATCTGTCATTTCCCTTCAGGCTTTGTTGCTGTGAACTGTTACAGCGACAGATTTCCAGACCATGCCTTTGCTCATGTAGCTTCAGAACACCTGGTGTGTCTTGGCCTAGTGTGTCTTGGTCATTCTTCTGCAGCCCTTCTCCATTCCAGAAGATAACCTTCAGAGGCTGGTTGCATTGCTTCAAAATTAGAAGTTAGACATGAGCTCCTCTGCCAGCCCTGAGACTTCAGCTTGGTGTTTCAGATGGAGGGTTGGATGGTTGAGCTTTTCCAGGACACCTATGCTGGATGAGGGGGCTGGGTCAATTCTTGATTAAGTACACGTAAACTTACTGGAAGGTTCTGGGAACCTCTTAGAGGATGAATCACCAGAGTTCTTTAATCTGTTCTGCAGGGCAGTAGATCATTAGTGGGTATAATGGACTTTGGATACAGTAACATATTTACAAACCCCAGTTTGTTCCAAGTCTCCCCCCTCCATCCTTGTTCCAGGGGTTAATATCTTCCTCCATCTCAGGGGCAGCAGCAAAGATCCTGAGGATGGAAATTGCAAAAATGCTCATAATCCAAATTTATTTGACAGAAATTAATTTTCGGAACGTGTACTAGTGGTGCACCGTTCAGTTGTTTTTCCACCTGCGCCTGCCCACAAAACCAAATAAACCATCTGCACCCACCCACAAGACCACAAAAACATCTGCACCCGCCCAAACTATATGGATGAAGTGAAATGCTGATGTTCGCACCCAATACTAAACCTGCAAATAAAGAGACAACACTGCTGTAACATATACTTTGCATGTGCAATGCCGCATATGCTTACTTTCCAGAAACTATCATCTCAGACATATAGACTGGAGGCTATGTCACAAAAATGTGTATGTTTGTCATGTTATCTTATTCGCTTTCTAAACCTTGAGATGAATAACAATACCAGGCATGTGCTAGCTAAGCTTAAGGCATGATATTTTCGCAGTAGTCTATAGACAAACTACATGACAAGTGGACAGACAAAAAAAATCTTTTGAAAGAACCTACTTAAATATATAGCTTACGTAGTCTGATAGAACAAGACTATAGATCACAAATTATGTTTTTGGGGTAGAGGCAATTAGCCTTGGGATAACTGAGTGATACAGAAAACCAAGCGTTATTTGTATGGGGTATTTAGAGTGGAGGAAGTAGCGCTGTTTTTAGATGAAGTGCTTCACACACTGAGTGACAGAGGCATGTGCTGGTAGCTGAAAACCTGCCTACTTTTAGAGGCATACTATTTCCTAATTCTTTCAGGAGTAACAAAAGATCATTACAACGCAATTGTTAAGCCGAGCAATGTCATTCAAACATTCAACCTGAAATCCACTCATCCTTCATCTCAAAAATATTTTATATAACCATGGGGTTATAACCAGCGGGTTCTGAATCATCCGTGCATCCCTAATGCATACTACCAGTTGCCTATCTACCCCAGCACAAGACGTTTCTCAGGTTTTACATTGAGTCTACTGTTACCCAAGCACAGAAGAGACAACTTTTGTCTCACCGTAGCACAGTTTCTAGTTCACAACTGCTTCTGCCTCTTGATTCCCATAGGGCTATTATGGACATGATTGGTTCAGTGCTGGGTGTCAACCATCCATCCACACACACCTTTCCACCTTCATCAGAGGCTCTGGGTTTCCTCATATTTCACAGGGACCCACAACAACTCACCACAGACACGTCCCTCATGGGCTGTGGAGCATTGGGCAGCAGAGGCTTGTTAGGGGAAATTGGACTGTGACACAGAGCATGCACCTATACCTTGCCTGGAGCTCCTAGCAATTTGTGTGTCATAAAGCCTTTTTGACCAGTCCTGTTGGAACAGTGGACAGAGTAGGTTGGGAGGGACTGTCAGTGGTTCTCGTGGTGCTTCACTGATCCAAGAAAACCTTGTTCCCAGATGTCATCTACCTGTTGAGTAGATGGCAGCTGCTGTGGCACAAAGACTTAAACCCCACAGCCGGCTTCAGAATGCCATTGTGACTATCCAGTCAGCGAAGGCCCCATCTACAAGGGCACTGTATGCATATAAATGTCAGACTTTTGAAGCCTACTGCGCAGAGACTGGGTTATCTCCTCCTACAGTGCTTCGTTGTTGACATCCTGAGGTTATTTCAAGAGCTCTAACAGCAGGGCTGAAAATCCACGCGGAAGGTCCAGCACGCTGTTATTTTAGCTCATCATGTCGCAATTGATGGAGCAAACCCAGTCCGCATATTCTGTGTTGGGCTAGAAGACCACTCCAGACGCTCCCGTGGAAGGGCGGCCCTAGGTCACTACGTTCAGTGTTCTAGCTCAGTGGCGCATATATTATTATATTATTCCCTGTAACATGGTCATACCATGTGACCTACGTAAAGTAAAGTTATGACTATATGACCTTGTTCCCTTGAAGAAGGGAACAAGATAGGACACCCCAGTAGCCCCATGCCATTCAAGCCTCACCCCATACTTATATTGTACATATTGTTGAATAGTATGATTGTAGTCTTTTGGTCTATAAAAAATATTTTACTGTGAGCATTTAACCATGCAACCGTGACCGCATCCACAGGTATAATGTTTACAGTATGGAGAGATGCAACCTGCCACAATACAGTCACAATACAGCCAGAAGCACTATAAATGCAATCTGTTTTGACTAGAAGGAACTAGAAAGAGCTTAAATTAGAAAGATTTCCTGGAACTAACACCACGGTCAAAATCACACTTGTCTGAAACATCCTTAATGAGAATAGTTTTGAAATGTTCTGAAGTTCTTTGACCTTTAGTTATTTTTTCAACTTAAACTGTCTAACATCTGTTGGATAAGGGGAATGCATTTCCTGCAGGAAGAACAACTCTGTGGGACTTTCAGCAGGGTCTCAACTACGTTGCCTCTCAAAAGTATTCACCCCGTTTGTATTTTCCAAATTTTATTGTGCAGAAATGAATTTAAATTGGAATTACTACCATTTGCTGCGTTGCTACCAAATTACATTAGAAGTTATAAGTAATTAGTTGAATAATTAAATCAATTTTGATTTCATGTTGTAACAATAAAATGAGGAAATAGCCAAAGGTAGCGAATATGTCTGGGTGTCACTGTAAATATTTTAACACCAGATTTATGAGGCTAATGCGTAATGTATTGACATGTATTGACATGATTCTCATGTATAGTATTTCATGCCATTCAAATAAGCAAACTGAGGCTACAATTTGGAGTAAAGAAATGTTAACATTAAAAAATAAATGAAAGCAATTGAAAACAGTATTGAAACATAATTTAAAATGCAGTTCTTTTGTTATAATTTAATGCTAGAGGTAAACACTGAAAACTTGTGTGATAAGAATTGCTGTGAATGTACACCTCATGTGACATGTCTGATTAAAAAGAATGAATAAAGCCTATACAAATCTAATCTGACTCCAATAAAAGAAGGGTGACAAGGACATTTGCAAGTACGCAATAGGTTTCAATGATTTGAACGCAAGAATTGGTCAGAGTTGTCTGTCAAATGTGACAGATAGCCTATTGTGGGGGTACTCAGCCGTTACCCTATGATGTCCAGAACCTCCTGGTCTTCTGTTCTAGCTCTTCAATTATTGCACCCATCTGGTATAGTCTAAATCAGTCCCTTATTGGAGGTTTCCAATGAAAAAAGTGGAACTGGCTTTGAGGTCCAGAGCTGAGTTTGAAGGACTTAGTGGTTATAGTGTTGGGCCAGTAACCAAAGGTGTATTGAATTCCCGAAAGTGAAAAGGTGAAAAATCAGTTCTTGTGCCATTTAGAAATGCACTTTACACTGATTGTTCCTGTAAGTCGCTCTGGATAATTGAGTCTGCTGAATGAAAAAAAAAAAATTTGGGAATAAACATGAATGAGTAATTACATTAATCAAGGCATAGACTGAAATTACAAGATATTACAATGTGGACAAAGCATTGTTGTAGGCATTATCAGAGAGGAGAGAGATTTCATGGCTTGAAGTCAGTGAACCCATTAGTTCTTAAGAAGGAAAAATGGAATACAGCTATCTCACCAGGACAGGAAAAAAAGACAGTGAGCAATTGAGTGTAGTATTGATATTTTCTTAATAATTGTTTTCATTGACTGTAAGTACAGTTGCCCTTCTTTAATTGTTTGACTTTCAGTCTACACTATGGCTACACTAAGGCTACTAAATGCGGAATATAACTGGTGCAAGTTATAAGCTATTTTTAAATGGATATAGCTTACTATTAAACATTCCTGTAATGTGACCAGAGATCACATCTTAAACAGATTGCTTTACAGTAAGCCCCTATTTATTTCTGTTTATTCATGGAAAGGTGCTGTGGTGTGTGTGTGTACAATGAATTGACTCCATTCTAACTGCATCTGGCTCTGCATGCTCTGTGGTAGCTAGCGAGGTGTCAGGCACAGTCAAAATGCACAATACTCGTTGGTGGAATCCTTAAACATGGTTGTTTTGCGTATGCAATAATATTGATAAAACAAGCAGAATTGGAAGAGCTTTTTAATGTAATTATAGTTCTCAAACCGTGTTCTGTTTAACTGGAAACAATAATTGCAATTGGCCAGTCTAAATGGCTTTTGAGAGAATGAAAAAGTCAATAGTTTGAAAAGGTTAGCAGATGTTCGGTAAAAATCAACTGTGGTTTTAGTGACCTGGACCAAGACAAAGGTGGACTGGCAAATGGAAAACAAATTGAGCAGAAACACCATTGACATTTGTTTTCTATTCATAGTAGGACCTCTCGAAATCCAATATTCTCTCAAAATGGCTCTCAAAAGAGTCAATTGGAAGTAAATTGTCTACCTACATGCTTACATGTTCTACAACCATCATATTAACGTTACCAACAAAGTTAAATTGGTTCATTTCTATCGGATTATAGCAGGATTTGTATTTATTTCAAAGGAAATACAGGGAAGTCCTTAAATATTTGAACAATGACAAGTTTTGTTGTTTTGATTCTGTACTCCACCCCTTTGTATTTCAAATTATTCAAAGATGATAGGGTTAAAGTTCAGACTTTCATTTAAGGAAATTTAATCCATATCGAAAGAACCATTTAGAAATAACTGCAGCTTTTGCACATATTCCCCTGATTAAAGGCTACCAAAAGTATTTGGACAATTGGCTTCACAGCTTTCTAATATTAAGCCAATGTTTTCTTGTTTAAGTTCATGCAAAAGAGAGCTGTCAATTTCTAGTCTTTGTTCTAGGTTGTGCTGTCAAACAAATAAAATTATTATTTAAATTAATTGCATAATCTTCTGTAGTTAATTGCAATTTATTTAACATTAGTTCAAATTGGACCTAAATATACACTGTTTAAAAAGTGGTGCCTTATGTTAAATACATAATACATAATGTGTTTCATTGTAAACTACTGACAGTTCTTGACTTGAAGTTAAATACGGTAGGTGTAGGAGTCTTTTTCCAAATCAGTCCATTAGACCAGGAGGCTCACTTATCAAGCGAGCGTATGCAAAACACTGTGCAAACCATACGTGCAATCATTTCTACACAAAGTGTGGGATTTATCAATATGAATGTTTGTTTGAGAATGTCCCTACATTTTGCAACCCATGACCATGTGTACACAGTGCCTAATAGTGGAATAAGGGAACTGCTTCTGAAAAGTTCTCTACTTGATATGGAAAATATTAGAAATGTGTGAATTACTTTTTCTGAAAATAGTTTTCACATTGCATCTTTCATGAAATGATTTTTAACATGCTACAGTATGATATTTCATGTAATTTTAACCATATCTGCTAATTTGTAATTATAAGAATTTGTGCAGTTATAATAGTAATTTGTGCAATTATAGCCTCACTTAAAACCATTTCTGAATTATTATATGACTGAGAAATCAGAGAGAGCATTGTTAAAGACATTTGGGACCTATTTGCAGAAAGCACATATAGTTTGGGTGTGAACTTAGTTTGAAATGTATTTTAGAAAGGTAAAAAATATTCAATTCTATTGCATACCTAACTACCACCCCCTCGGGTTTAGTGCAACAGGTACATTTCAATAGGACCTTGTCAGTTTGGCTCATCACCCCGGATGGGCTAGCAGCTAAATGCCAGCAAAACGAATAGGTTTGTGCATTTTCCATACACTGTTGCTCAGCAGGTTAGAGTCGAGGAGTTTATTTGTTCATTTGTCATGTGTGAGTTTCTAAAATGATCGGAGGAACAGACTGCGCCCAGATCGATATTATAGAAACATCCCCAGAATAGTATGTGAGCAGAACAGTCTTCCACACAATTCACATGAAATATACATAAACAT
>JACXGI010004896.1:14562-25594 GCA_016801175.1 Esox masquinongy
CCCCCTCCAGTTAGAAGGTACACCCCCCCAATAATAACAACACTTTGAGAAAAATATGGAATGCCCCCCCCCCCAATATCAAACTCAGTCCTACGTTCCTGCCTGTGTCCAATTATCAGCTCTAAACGTGTAATTTTCTTCTCGATTGCTTCCTACAGATTGGTCTATTTTTCTCCATGCACGTGAGGCCAAGTTGTTGGTCGATACACTGAGCTGAGCTAGAAGACAGCATATGAAGCCTTCCAGTGACATGAATCCTGCCTATGATATGTGTGTACAGTAGAACTCTGCCAGCCATTAAACAAACTAGCCGTTCAAATAAAAAATAACCCTAACTCTCAGTGTTTTCACATAAATAGATAATCATAATGATCAATATTGCATTCATTATTGCAACCTGTGTCCAATTGTTATAAACATATGTTTATAATCCTACATGGCTCTATCTATTTTTCTCTGAAAATATAAAACTGCTATTGGACACAGCACTGGAGCTGGACGACAGTGTATGAATCTTGCCAGAATGTGTGTAGAACTCTGCTGTCAGCCGTTCGAATGAACAAAACAATAAAATATTGCTAATACAGCTTTATTGTTCAAACAGCCTAGTATGTTTTCCATAAAGATTCCATAAATATGTGTCTATCATGACAATAAAGAAACAACGCACTATATTAACTCATTATCATACCGTGCATCCAATAATCATTTATAAAAAGTTATTTATAAACCGGGTGGATTAAATCCTGAATGCTGATTGGCTGATAGCTTGTTCGCCATAAGGCACCAGGGGGTGTGGTGTATTGTCAATATACCATGGCTAAGATCTGTTCTTAGTCACGATGCATTGTGGTGTGTCTGGACACAACGCTTAGCTGGCATATTGTTATGGAAATTAACTAACTAAATTAGTATTAATGAATTTTACAATGTATTTTTCTAGTTAAGTATTGAGCTGACTGGAAAGTACAGAGTCTGTGTTTAGATAAGAAGAGGAATTACAGATGTGCTGATAGAGTCGTAAAAGTAAGAGAGGGGATTCGGTCTCTGTTTATTTGTTTGTGGCACACATCCTTGAAAGTTATCAGTAGATCATTGGGTCCTCTGTCAATCTGTTAAAGCCATCAGTGTATCTGTTTTTTGAACTGAAGGAATGTGGACCATCTAAGATGAAAGTGTCATATACAATGTCCCCTTAGTGTCCTGGGAAAGGAGGGGCAGTCTGCACTTTGGGTAAAACTTAGGAATGGACAGAACAAAAGGGAACATGTATTGTTTACATTAGAAAGCTGTGCAGTATCTCACCACACCCCTTTCCTGTATAAGTACTGATAGTTTTCTGAGCTACTTCTGAGATATGTCACTGGTTACCATGTTACTGCGATTCCTTTGTCCTTGCAAGTTTAAATAACCTGCTATTGCATACTTCAGATTTGCCTCTGTCTTACCTACTATTGTTTTACTGGATGGATCTTTGAATTTCTGTCACAGTATATTGGCCATATACCACAAACCCCAGAGATGCCATATTGCTTACATATACCACAGCTATCAGCCAATCTGATTTTAGGATACCATCCAACCTGTTTATAAATAGATCTTTAGAGGTGCAGCAGTTAAAAAATTTAAATTATGTTAACATGTCAACTTTCTTTCAGTATGCTATGAATTTGTTTTCATTTCCATTTGTCGCTTATTCCAATCACTTTAGCTATTGAACATGATAATGCCATACGTAACATAACAAAACAAGGTACACTTTCTATTCATATCTGGATACATTTGTCCACTAAATTACTAAAACTTAAGTCTATTCCCAGGACCTGCCATCGATATCATGATTCTTCTCAACAACAAAAACCCAGAGCATCACACCTCACAAGGTTGAGCATATTAAATACTCATTCAGATTACTGCTGCACTGCTTCCATGGGGGCATGACCAGGTCAGGGTGGGTCTGGTTCCATACTGTCAACACAGTGACTTGGCGGCAGTGTTCAAACTCAGCACCCCTTTGAACAGCAGAGATCCAAAAGCACATCTGGGATCTAAAACAGTCCAGTGGTTCCAAAACAAAGACTGACCAACACAGAAAACAGAGACTGACCAACACAGAAAACAGAGACTGACCAATACAGAAAACAGAGACTACCCAACACAGAAAACAGAGAATGTACCCACTTTAAAATTACTGAGTTGTCTCTTCCATCCTTCACCTCATTTGAATATATTGCCTGTAAATCAACAAACTCCCTGACCATCATCCTTATTCATCGTCCTCCGAAAGCTAATGACTCATTCCTCTCTGACTTAGCTGAACTACTCACCTTTGCTGCATCACTCTCCCCTCACCTTCTCCTGCTTGGCAACATGAATATTCACCTTGACTCACCTAACTCCAATCTTACCTCTGATTTCATCACTGTCCTGGACTGTTTTAATTTTATCCAACATGTTAATTTTCCCACCCACATCAAAGGTCACATACTTGATCTCGTCGGCTCCGTCGGCCTTACCATTACCCACATAAATCCCTTTTTGTTCCCGCTGTCTGACTACAAGATTATTAATTTCTCATTTTCTTCCAACGTACCACACAACACTGACGAGTGAATAATCTCCTCCCATGACATCAAAGCTGTTGACCCTCTCCAACTATCAGATGCCATCTGCCTGCTCTCCCGATTGATTCCATCCTCAAATCACCTGAAGAACAAGCAAAGCAGCTCAACACTGCTATGTCTGTCTCCCTCAACTCTCTGGCCCCACTAAAAATTAGACATGTTTCTTTCACCTCCTCATCCATGTGGTTTACATGGGAGCTCCATAACATGAAGTAAGTTGGTCATCGCCTTGAACCCTGGGCGAGAAAATTGGGGCTCACTGTTCACACGGAAGCCTACAAACTCCATCTTTCAGTTTACAGAGATGCCCTCAGTGCTACCAGGTCCTCCTACATCTCAAACATAATCAACAGCTCCAATATGAACTCCTGGACTCTGTTCTCTACTGTCAGCAAATTACTTCAGCCCAGGAATGACACAATCTCCATCCCCTCCACTAAACTTGCCAACTCTTTTTTGCAGTTTTTTAAAGTTAAAATAACAACAATAAACTCCTCACTATCTAATAAATCTACCACAGCCTCCCCTACTCTTAACCTCCAAATCTGTCCCCCTGCTGCCCAGGACTCTCACCTCTCCTCATTCAGTCCAATTGATTGCCCTTACATCACTAAACTCATAATGTCATCCAAAAATACTACCTGCTCTCTCGATCCTCTTCCCACAGTCCTGATTAAAGCCTCCATACCTGCTCTGTCCACACATCACAAGCATAGTCAACCTCTCCCCCACCAACGGTATTGTCCCCTCCTGCTACAAAGCTGCTGTTGTCACCCCCACCCTAAAGAAACTGAACTAGACAATACCGTCCTGAAAAATTTCCACCCCATCTCCAACCTGCCCTTCCTGGCCAAAATTCTTGAAAGAATTGTTGCCTCACAGCTCTAAACCTACCTCCTCAAAAACAATCTTTACGAGCCTCCTCAGTCTGGTTTCCGGCCAATCCATAGCACAGAAACTGCACTCCTTAAAGTTGTCAACGACCTTCTCCTCTTTACTGATGCTGGTTACCTCAACATCCTGATTCTCCTCAACCTGAGTGCTGCCTTTGACACCGTTAACCGCCAAACTCTGCTCACCAGGCTTGAGGGGCTGGGAGTTGAGGGAACTGCACTCTCCTGGCTGAACTCCTATCTCACTAACCAAACCCATTACATTTCACTCAAAGGCCTAAACTCAGACTCACACTTACTCAAGGTGCCCCCCAGAGCTCAGTACTTGGTCCCCTACGCTTCATCATCTATGTCTTTCCCCTTGGTCAAATCCTCTGTCACTTAATGTCTTAATGTCCACTGCTATGCTGATGATACACAAATATATCGAGCCAACAAATCTCTCACCAACCCACCTCTGACCCATAGTGAATCATGCCTGACTGCAATAAAAGCATGGATGAAGGAAAACTTCCTCAAACTAAACAGTGACAAAACGGAACTCATACTCATTGGAACCAAATCCACCCTCACCAAAACTGGCACTTTCACTCTCAGCATTGATGACACCGTTGTTTCTCCATCCCTCCCACGCATGTAACATTAGCATCATTCTGGACTCTACACTCTCCTTTGATCAGCACAATAAACAGACTGTAAAATCTTCATTCTTCCATCTTCGCAACATCGGCAAACTCAGATCTTCCCTCTCCCGTCCTACTGCTAAAGCGTCTTTGGGTCATTGAAAAGCGCTATATAAATATAATGCTATATTATTATTATTATTATTACAGAAAGGTGATTAGTGAGTGGGCCTGAACAAAGCCATAGCCGTCCCCAGAACATGTTCTTTGGCCAGACGCAGTCCATCATAGATGCAGACTCAGGACACAGGAGTATGTTGTGATCGGGACAATGGGGTAACCAACCTTTACATGGCATGTCTGTCTCTGACTGTCACTGCAGTAACTGGAATACAATAAAACAAAATGTCATAAACATCTATGTGTGAAGTGTGAGAGATAGTTTGCTTTTGTGTGTATCAGCACTACTTTATCACACTCAGATTTACTTCTGTTTTTAAAACAAAAATAATTTTATTAACGTCACTGTGTGTGAAGCGTGAGTGAGTTTGCTTTTGTATGTATTGGTTCTACTTCATCATGCTCAGAATTTATTAAATTTTTAAAACAAAAATGTTATTAACATCTCTGTGTGAAGTGTGGGAGTGCAGGTTACTTCTGAGTGTATTGTTTGTTCAGGTGTTTATGAACTTCAGGCTTCCCAGGTGTGTCAGTTAGAAGCAAAATGGTATCTGGTAAGGAGGGGGACAACATCACAGGTGTGTCTCTCCAGTAACATCATGGAGGACTGTTTAGTGATGGTGGAAGAGATACATGCTGGGAACTGAAGCTCCTGCCACGACCCCAGAGGATCTTGGGGTCGTGTCAATGTGCTTATCAGCTGGAAGAGTTGCATCTTTACTGTGACCATGACACAGTTGGAGATGAATGACACAGACTGGTACTGGCGTACAATAGGTGACCTGCAGATCCCCGTGTACATACAGTGTGTCCTCAAACGGATGTAAGCTGATAAACCAGCAGCCACTATGAACCACTACCATAACACTTTGTTGCCCCTTATAGGTGACAAATAATGCAGTTGCAAAACCACTGCCCCTTCTTACACCTGATTTTTAAACAAAACCCACTGATAAGAAAATCCCTACAGATGTTGAAACTCAACAAATTCCTCAAATTAACATGATTTACAATCAGTAGTCTTCAAATGTAAATAGCAGTTGGTTATGTCGTTTTATTTGGTTGCACTGGAGCAAGTCAATTGCACGTTAGAATCAGAAGATACACAACTGCAGGATGGGTTGCTCTAATAGTCTTCTGGCAACAGTGGGTTTTATATACATTTGACCAAAAGGTTGATTCATAGTATTCAGAGATACTAGATATTCTCATAGAAGCTGCTGTGGGACTGGTATTTCTGGCATTTATCATCCTTTGAGCTCTGGTGACAGGAGAATACCGAAATAAATAGCATACAGTCAGGTCCGGAAATATTTAGACACTGACACAATTTTCATAATTTTGGCTCTGTTCGCCACCACAGTGGATTTGAAATAAAACAACCGAGATGCAACTGAAGTACAGACTTTCAGCTTTAATTCAAGGAGTTGAACAAAAATATCTTGTGAAACATTTATGAACTGCAACCATTTTCATACACAGTCCCTTTATTTTAGGGGCTCAAATGTAATTGGACAAATTAACACAATCATAAATAAAATGTTCATTTTTTAAAAACTTTGTCGAGAATCCTTTGCAGGTAATGACTGTTTGAAGTCTGGAATGCATGGACATCACCAAACGTTGGGTTTCCTCCTTTGCAATGCTTTGCCAGGCCTAAGTATTGAAATTTTGTGACTATATTTTTTTGTATTTTATCTGTTCTCTAGCAATTGTATGTTATCATTACGATACATTTACTGTATGTGATCATTTTGGTTCATATTAAAGCAAACACTATTTTTCTACAAATCCAATTATGATTCCAGCTGATATTGTTGATCTTGATCTATCACCAGCTCAACCATCTCTCCTTCCATAGGTCTGGCATCTGATGGAAGGAGAGAATGTCATGTCAGGGGATAGGGATTGTTTATAACAGGGATGATAAGGTCAGGTTAACACAATAAGCAGAGTATGCCGATAAGAAGTCAAAGTGGATTTTCCTTATTTTGATGTAGAGACTGATATGTTGCATAATAAAACACAGGAATTTCAGCACTTACTATTTCTAGAAGATCTACAGAGGTTCACTGCAGCCATGACAAGTATCACCAATACCACCATGACCAACACCATGAGAAAAAGAACATGCCAGGGTATATTTCTAAAATAAAATAAAATCATAATATAAGATGACTAACAGAAGACCTAATATGAGAAGCCAAAACAGAATTAGATATAAATATCACTTCACAACATGGTGTGGAAAAGCCTTCTGAACACAGCAAAAAAGTGAATTGTAATATATTGTGCATTTGTTGTTTTTGTAAATGTAATGAATTCAGAAGACAGATGAATCAGACACAAGACATACCTGTCATGGTACATTTGATGGATAACAGTAGTTTTAGAATCTTTGGAAGGTTGTGTTGTTGATAGTGGAACAATCAATGTGGAAGAATGGACTGTGATATGTGGAATGGAGACTGGTGGGTATGTTGCAGTCAGAGCAGAGACAGATGTTAAGGAAGGGCTTGTCTTTAAACTAAAGGTAGTAGCGGAGGTCTCTGTGCTGGAAAATGATAAATGCAATGTGGAAGGAGTTGGAGGAGGCACTGTGCAGTGGATGGAAACAAAAATGAGTTGACAGTCAAATTTAGCCAGGAAGAGAAACATTTGATTAAATACTACTGCTAACAATTATTTGTTGGACAATTTAACTTAAGTGTAACAATTTCCTCCTTAATGGAGTAGCGTGTAAAAACATAATTTTCATGAGCCAAGTAATTTATACCAGTGCCAGAGTTTTAACCAATTTACTATCAGCTAACCTGTAATGTTCCTGTGAGTTGTGGGCCTTTGGATGACATTAATATGAACTGGAGCCTGCACGTCCCCAACAGAGCACCAGTACCAGCCTGCATCCTTTCTCTCCAGTTCCCTTATGGTCACATTGAACACCCCGGTCTTGTCATCCTTGATCACAACAGATGCATTCTGGCTGGTTTCTGTTTGTGTCTGACAGGAATGCTTGTCCCCACTCCTGCACCACCACTTTGCCTTGTCTCGGAGGGGGTCACTATAGACACACTGGACACTGATACTGCCCCCCTCCTCACCAGACACTTCCTCATCAACCACTGACAGATCCGGAAGAGCTGACAGAAAATTTGACCTCACTTATTATGCTGTAATATGTTCAATTCTTCCAGAATTTTGGGAAGCAATGATTCAGTTCAGTAGACAGTTTTACAGTTACATTTAAGTGGAGCTCACCTTTGGTTACTTTGAGATTTAGGGATACTTTGACATCAGGCTTGTCAATCCCGCCCACTTTCAGAGCACACCAGTACCTGTCAGAGTCAGTCTCCTCCAGGTTCGGCATGGTGACAGTAAAGACCAGCTCCTCTGGGCTATCAGTAATTAACATGCGCCCTGTTCTCCATTTTGGGTTGGTGCTTGCCATCACTTTACAGAAAGCCCAGGATCTGCCCTTACACCAATATTTCACATTGTTTTTGAACATGCGGTGGTAGTGACAGGGGACAGTGATGTTTCCTCCAGTCCTTGCAGTACTTTTCGTCACTGTCCAAAGGCTGCTGCAACCTGTGTTGAATTGACAGATACAGTGGATAACAAGTATTTATCTTTTTTTTTACTGGGTCACAATCTGCAATGAAAGTGGATTTAGTTAACAATGGATTAAAACTAAGATATGTTGGTTAGAGGAGTATTTACCCCCAGTGCCAATACTTGGTAAAAACACCTTTTTGTAATCAATTACTGCTGTCTCTCCTCAAACTTGCCAGCAAGCTTGCCAGGGAGGGTGTGTTATACATAGGCAGTTGTTAGGGGCCTTTGCACTCCTTTGAAAAAAAAAACAACAAATATATGTTTTTCTTCTTGAGCGCTGGCATCCACTACTAAAGAAAGGAAGACTAAGACAGTGAATTGGCAAGTAATTTTGTACCTAGAAAGTTTGCTTGAAAATATTCGCTATAAATTTTTCACACCGCCAGAACTATTCCGTGAATAGCTAGCTAACAAGATAACGTGCGAGATAAAACGAGATGCTGCTAAAACAAGCCAGCTAATGAAGTAACTAACTAGCGAGGAGACAGTTTATATTCTATTACATTCATTCTGATGTAGCTGTTAGGGGTGTAATGGTATGCCTAAGCCACAGTTAGCACGCAATTTATTGTTAACTTGTGCTTTGGTTTGCTCATAGTGTGTGTATTACTGTTTGCTAAAATAGATACAAGATGGACATTCGTAAAGTGGCTCAAGCACTTTTAGCTGCTGAAATCCTCCACAGTATTCTCTTTCTCACAGAGAACGGGCACATATCTTTGGCTATAAACACACCTGTCTTGCTTGGAATTTATTTATTCTTCATTAAATAGATATCAGTTTTTTGGTATCCTAATAATCAATACTGTTCTTGAAAATAAATAATTGGTTGACCTCTACTGTAAAGCAATTACCACGCCCTAAGGTTTTCCCACCGCCAGTACCCCCAACACACCTTTGTTGTAACCCCAGACAAACTCTACTGATTTAACTCATTGAGGGCTTGGCAATTAACTGAAGTCAAAGCAGATGTGCATGTTAAGTGTTTGTCGAAAAATATGTACTGTTGGAGTATTTAAGGTATTGACTTCCCTATGATATCCATCTCGCAAAATAATACAAATAACTAGTTACAATAAATGAGAGGCTTACCGGATGGCCAACAGATGAAGACAATGATGAGAAGATTTAAAGAGACCATGTGTAATTCGCTTTTGTATGTTTACTTTCTCCTTAGTCAAAAAGACGTCAGCTAAAATGTGATGTATGAGCTGGAGCAATCCAAATCCGAATGACTGCAGTGTCTTCCTGTAAGTTCCTTTTTATACATCAGGGAGTGAGATTGCATAAGGAAATTGACATTCACTTCCTAATCACTGCGTCAGACAAACTGACGTCTTTCACTACCCATGACATCCATGCGATGTAGTAACTCGTTACCGTACAAGCAGGGCCATTGCCAGGAATCCTGGGCCCCGTGACTAAATATATGCCCGGACCCTCCTATTTCTGTCACAATCAGTGTGCAGACAGTTGTGTTATTAGAGCTCTCTCTAACTGTTATGTAATACCTATGCCAAGGTATTTCATTCAGAACTATACTGAACAACAGTATAAACAACATGAACACAACATTTTCAACAATGTTACAGCACATTTATGGAAATAAGTCAAATTAATATTCTGAACAAAAATATAAACACAACATGCACAGTTTAGGCCCCTTCTTTAATCACATTTATCTGTATACAGTCATAAGAAATGTATTTATTAGGGCTTATGAATGTATTTCCTAATGCAAATGTCCTTATTTGAATGGTAACTGAGGAAGTCACAAATATAATCATTGCATGTTGCATTTTGTTCAGTGGAAACAGTTTCCAATAAAAGTGCAATATTCATAATGCATCATTAAATCTACAGATTATAATTTTATGCAATTTCAGAAATCAATGTTTCAGATAACTACATTTGGACATAATGTGGACATAATTTACATATTAATAACCAATAAGTGAGCCACAATACTTTTTTATGCTTTTGATTAGTATTTACTTCTGAAAAAAGCATATGTTTCTTATGCTGCATAAAACAGATGACAAAATAGACTGAATGTTAGTTTAACCCCAATATCTTAGTTATTCTCTGAATTCCATGAGGCATAAAAATATCTCCAAAGTGTGCCCATGGTAAGTTACTTCACACTAAGAGCCCAGCACCAAGCCTTCCTGTAAACAAAGTTATTGACAATGTCTTTAAAGTCTATTTTTTTACAAACTGGTTCTCAATAGAAAACAGGGCAAGACTGTTTGATCTGTCTTTGCACATTGTTGAGTTTTACGTTTTACACACGTTTTAGCTTGCTGAATGCATTTTCTCCACCTTCAACTTTCTGGAAGAATCTGGGTCTGAAGAAGCCAAAGCACATGTTAACTACTAGCTAGGCAGCTCAAAGTCAAAGTCAGAGCGCTCTTGATTGTGCAGTGGTAAATGTTCACAAGGATATTGGAGGACAGGCGGGCCTTCAAAAAGTACAGGCGCTGCTGTGCCTTTTTGACCAGGGCTGAGGTGTTAATGGTCAAGGAGAGGTCCCCCACTTCAATGCCATCGATGAGAAATGGGGCGTGGCTGCAGTCTTTAGACTTACTGTTATCCACAATGAGCTCCTTGGTTTTTTCTTTGCGTTGAGGGCCAGGTTGTTGTCAGCGCACCATGCCGCCAGGTGCTTGACCTCCTCCATGTTAGGCTGACTTGTCATTGTCACTGATCACGCCTACCACCGTGGTGTCGTCTGCAAACTTGACGATGGTGTTGGAACTATGTACAGGAATGCAGTCGTGGGTGAAGAGGAGTACAGGAGGGGGCTCAGCACGCAACCTTGTGGAACACCAGTGTTCAGGATCAGGGTGGAGGAGGTGAAGTTGTCTAACCTGACAGACTGGGGTCTGTTGGTTAGGAAGTCCAAAGTCTAGTTGCACAGAGAGGGGCTGATCCCCAGGTTATGGAGTTGACCGGGCTAGAGGGGATGGCAGTGTTGAATGCTGAGCTAAAGTCTATGAACTGCATTCTCACATAGGTGTTTGTTTTGTCCAGGTGGGTCAGGGCAGAGTGTAAAGCTGTGGAGATGGCATCCTCTGTAGACCTGTTTGACCAGTAG
>JACXGI010004896.1:25694-50744 GCA_016801175.1 Esox masquinongy
ACCCCAAGGAGCAAACAACAGTAGTGTTGAATTTCAGTGGCTAGGAAAAACTCCCTAAGAAGGCCGAAATTTAGGAAGAAACCTAGAGAGGACCCAGGCTCAGAGGGGTGACCAGTCCTCTTCTGGCTGTACCGGGTGAACATATTAAGAGTACAATTGTAATAATTAATAAGTGCACGTGGGCTGAGTCCAGAGTCTAAGGCAAACTGGTAGGGATCTAGTGTTGGGGGGAGGCAGGACTTAAGGTGGACCTGTCGGACAGGTCAGAATTCATTCAAGCTAGATGCAGTCGACTGCTTCGGCACTGGCACAATGGTTGCGGTCTTGAAGCACGTTGGGACAACTGCCTGGGCCAGTGACAGGTTGAAAAGGTCAGTAAAGACCTCGGCCAGCTGTCCAGCACATGCTCTGAGCACACACCCGGGGACGCCAGCAGGACCAGCAACCTTGCGTTCATTCACCCTGGTCAGTGCAGACAACACATCTGCTGTGGATAGTCTGAGGTGAGGGTCGTTTGGGGGGAGTTCAGCTTAAATGGCTGGCTCTTTGATGTCCCTGATGAAGCGGACGCAGAACCTTTTTAACTCATTGGTGAAGATGTCGCTGGCTGTAGGGGTAGGGTTCTTTGGCCGGTAGTCTGTGATGGTTTGGATTCCCTGCAACGTGTCAGGGTTCAGAGTTGTTGTTGAAGTGCTCCTCAATCCGCAGTTGGTGGTCATTTTTAGCCATCTTGATGCCCCTTTTCAGGTCGGCCCTGGATGAGCTGTAGGCCTCCACATCACCGGATCTGAAAGCAGCGTTGCGTGCCTTTAACAGTTGTCGGTCCTCTCCGTTCATCCATGGCTTCTGGTTAGGGAAGTTCTTTATTAGTTTATGGGTGGTGACATAGTTGATGCAGATGTTGATGTAATCCAGAACGGAGGAAGCATATGTTTCAATGTCCGTATGGGAGTCAAGGGTGGGTTGAGTGGCAAACAAACTCCAGTCTGTGTGTTGAAACTGGTGCTGTAGAAGTGAGTCTGACCCTTCAGGTCACACTGACTGTCCTCACTGATGGTTTCACATGTTTAATGAGGGGTAAATACTTGGGAAGTAGGAAGAGTGAAAAATGATCAGACTGTCCCATGTGGGGGAGGGGAATGGCTTTGTAAGCCTCCGGAATGTTTGTGTACACGTTGTCTAGTGTATGGCCTCCTCTGGTGGGGCAAGAGACATTTTGGAGGAATTTGGGAAAAACAGTTCAGATTTGAATGGTTGAAATCTCCTGCAATCACAAAAATACCATCCAGGAGTTCCGTCTGCCGTTTGCTAATGGCACCCTGCAGTTCTTTCATTGCTAGCTTAGCATTAGCATCCAGGAGTATGTAAACTGCCATAACAACAATAGATGTCCTGAGGCAAGCAAAAAGGCCTGCATCAGCCTTCACTACCTAGTAAAAAGGCTAGGTAGTGAAGGCTGATGGGGGGCTTACATTAGCCTAGCCCGGATGCCTCCACGCTTCCCACGCCTTTGTTTACGATTTCGACGCCACCTCCGGGCACTTCCAGTCGGCGATGTGAATAGTGTCTCCCGGGGCATCTTCGCGATTGGGGCAGTATGCAAATTGAAAGGGGGCCAAGGTGTTAGGAAGGGTGGAGCAGATGTGGATTCTGATCAGCCGCTCAAAGCACTTCATGATGATGGAGGTCAGTGCTACAGGGCAGTAGTCATTCAGGCAGTTGATGGAGGGTTTCTTTGGTACAAGGACAATGGAGGTCTGTTTGAAGCAAGTAGCTAGGGACTGCAGAGAGTCAGGGAGAGGTCGAATATCGAGGTAAAAACCTCCGCCACCTGGTCGGCGCACCCCCTAAGAACACGGCCTGGAATGCCATCCGGCCCTGGTGACTACCAGACTACTAGGGTTCACTATTTCAAAAGCTTTTTTCATGTCAGCCGTGGCTAGGGATGAGTGCAGTCGTCCTGGTCCTCAGCAAGCCTTCCAGAAGGGATGGTGTTGATCGCCTCAAATTGTGCATAGAAGGTGCTGAGCTCTTCGGGGAGAGAGTCGGAAGGCTGTGCATCATTGCTGTTTCTTTTTTCATAGTCTGTGATGCGTTGTAGTCCACACCACATGCGTCTGGGGTCAAAGATGTGGTAGTTAGACTCCTACTTATCCCTGTAGTCTCTTTTGGCATCTCTGATGGCCTTTCGTAGCTCATATCTGGACCTCCTCAAAGCCTCCAGGTCCATGGAATCCTGGGCAGAGGACTATGCTCTGAGCATTGCACGGACATTACCATTAACCCAGGGCTTTAGGTTGGGAAATGTCTGAACATTTTCCCTTGGAATGACATTTTCAATGCACTTGGAGATATATGCTGAGACAGAGTCTTTGTATTCATCAATGTCCACATCGGCTGAATCACAAAACATCTGCCGTTTCAAAGCAGTCCTGTAGAGTGGTAATGGATTCCTCATTCCAGAATTGACATGCCCTGAAAAAACGGTTTATCCTGTTTTAGGCGTTGTCTATAGGAAGGGAGAAGAATCGAGGTGTGATCCGCCTTACCAAATGCCGGGTGGGGGAGGGGTTGGTAACTGTTCCGTATTTGTGTATAACAATGGTCAAGAGTCTGATCCCCACGGGTAGTAAAGTTAATGTGCTGGTGGTATTTCGGCAAAACTTTCCTCATATTTGATCTATTGAAGTCACCAACAACAAAAAAGCTGCCTCAGGGTAAGCATCCTCTAATCTATTAATTACTCCGTACAGGACCTCCAGCGCACACATTTTATCCCCCTGTGGGGGTATGTGGACTGCTGTGATTATAGCAAAGCTGAATTCCCACGGAAGGTAGAAGGGACATACTTTTATAGTTAGTAGCTCCAGGACCAGTGAACAGTGTCTAGAAAGTACTGCAACATCCTAGCCTCAGTGAGAGTTAACTGTAATGCAAACCCCTCTTCCTTTACATTTACCTAACTCCGAAATTCTGTCCTGGTGGTAGATGGAAAAACCAGCTAGGGTAATGGCCGTGTCAGGCACCATAGGATCTAGCCAGGTCTCAACAAACACCAGCACACAACAGTTCGTAATGTCCCGCTGGAAGTTAATCCAAGCATGTAGTTTGTCTATTTTATTGACCAGGGATTGAACATTTGAAAGTAAAATGTGCAGTAACTGCGGATTGCAGAATCTCGTCCAAGATCTACAAAGAATACCGGCATGTTTGTCCCTCTTCTCCTCCATCGGCGTATTGGTAAACAAATCGATGGCAGGACAAAGGAATTACAGCAAGCACTCCGGTAAGTAGTGAAAAAGTCTGTATTCAGTGATTAACGAATTTCCAAAGGTGCTAGTTGATCATACTGTATGAGCGACAGTGCAGCATGGACAAAAATAAAAACAATATAAACAGTAATAAGCAAAAAACTACATACTGGAGCCACTTTGTCAGTGCGACATTTCTCTCTCGAGACTGGTGCACCAACCCACGTGCTGATTGTTTTTGTAGTTTTCCTGAAGTGTGGGCCCTCACATCTCCCAGCTATAAAAGCAAGGGATGATGCACCACTTACATAGTATTGTGTTTGTCTGTCTGTATTTTGTGTCTTTTTTGTGTGAGTTTGTGTGATTGAGTGTGAAATTATGCTTTAGAATTAGGTAAAAAAAGGGAAAAAAGGGTGTGCAGAAAGGATGCTAATAATAACAGTATTCACCATTGACTTGGTTGATATTAATGACTGATCTGCTACAACAAAAAACTACGTAGTGAATGAGGAGCCACTGTCAGTGCAACCTTTCTCTACAGTGCACAGGAAAGCCCCGTGGACTATGTAGGACCAGTGTTGCCAGATGGAGAGATTTCCCGAAAATTGGGCTATTTTTAATGAAAGTGTGCGGGCAAAAATTGGCTTGGGCGGGTCAATTTTACAAAGATAGGGTTGTATAAAAAAAATAGCATTGGGGCGTTTTTTTGTGGAGTCCGTGTGTGATTTTCCGGTTTACAGTCAATTAAATCTGGCAACACTATAGGACCCGAAACGTGTGTTCTGATAATCGTGAGGATTCTGGAAAAAGCAAGCCATATTTCCTGCATCATTATTTGTTCTGTTTTACAGGTTGGTAGAGTGAAAAAATTACACTATTTAATACTATATAATTTGATAATTATATCGATAATTATAGTTATAGTTATATAGTCAGGTGGGTTTTATTACGGTGGGACCTTGAACCAGACATGGAATGTAAAACACAATGATGCATAAATTCGGAAATACAAATTTTTTATTCCTAAACTTTATTTTTAAAACTCCTGACAGTATCCTAAGCTCCAGTAGACGATTAGCTAGGTCGCATTAGCTATTATCCGCTAGTTATCTTCCGTTAGCCGCTTCCTGGTTCGGTTGGTTCCTAACTGGCGCCAGTCAATTGCTCACGGTCGTTTAGTTTACCACTTAGGTTACTAGGTTACACAACCAGGTTCATATTAAGTCAACGAATGGAAGTAATTAGCAATTGTCCCATCCTTTCTGAATGTATGTTATGGTACATATGTACATAAGGGTTTAAGCCAATATACTAGATTTACATATCTAACTCAATACACGTCTTTCGTTAGTGAGACGTGCGTAGTTACGGCCGATGGGCAAGTATCATTATTTCAGCAACCGCTACGAGCATCTTCCCGCGGTTATATTCCCGGTTTTAATTTCAGAAATCTGGTCACAGCAGTCGTTTAAACTGAACGAATCATTCGCGTGCTGCTCATCACTAACCGCTTTAAAAAACAGTTGGCGGTGTCCTGTCATATCGTCCCGTTGCACTAATAACCATTCACCTTGTTGTGTTGACAGAAGTGTACAGTTTCCCACGAACTTGTCAGAATTCATGAGTGCATGGTGACAATCTGTGAATAATACGTTTTAGTGGAATAGCCGACAGACCACTGACTATATCTTTATTTAAGACTAGTAATGTTTATAATCAATGGATTCACACCATCATCTGCACCTGGGAAAGAACACGCACAATGGTATAGGCGTGTTCCAACTTCCTTACACTATAAACAATTACCCTTTTTGCAGTCAAATGCTTTCACGTAGTGGTTTCCGTAAGTCTAAAAGGACATACCCACGAAGTTATTCAAGCAAAATTGTATTATGAAGGACAAAAGAGACAATCTTATCAGGTTTCATTTGACACCCAATTTGATATACTCGGAACTTCGTGAAACATCGTAAATGGGTCTTCATACCCAACGTTAGTTTCAAACATGCAACATTTTTATATCAGCAGTAGTTAACAACGCTTGTGGAACTGCCCTTAAACTAACTAGCAAAAGTTAGCTAGTAGGCTTACAGATGTCTTGCATAGTTATCTACCCACCTAACATTTCTTTACATGGCAATATTGTATGAGTTTTTATAAAGATGCAGAAAATAGCTCTACCTGTAGGCAGTTACATGAATGCTTCAGAGCATTTGTATTTAAGGGTCAGGGAACATTTTTGCAGTTGCACATATAGAAACAAGAAAAATTACCCAAATAAATGCCCTATGAGTTTGAAAAGTCTCTACAGTCATGGAAATCCATGCGGAAATGAGAGAAGTCTACATACCAAAGACTAAACTGGTATTCATATATGCATAAATGAATTAGCAACCTTTCACAATGAATGCTTCAGGTTACTTGCTGACCGAAGTCATACCCATGGTTAAATAGAGAGGAATCTGGGAGTAGTTCACTACCAAGAAACCCAGACTCTTCATTCCCCAGGCCAGTATACTGTATATCCATTGTTCTTATTAGACAGGCGGCTTATTAAACAATAAATACTGTTAAATTAATTTTCTGACATCTGCATTCTTGAATAGACTGGCAAGGCTGTAATTACAGGTCAACAAAAGAATCTCTCACTTCCGGGTAAATGAACAAATTAAAACTGATAACATAAGGTTAAACAAGTATTATCCACAGCACCTAATAGAAAGTAACTATAGGGCATAATACTGCCCTGCTGTTGTCTGAATTTAAATTATTTTAACTAAACATTAATATAACAAGGAAAACAGACTTCTAATGAGGCGGTATTGTCTTACATTATTACATATTCATAATATGTTCTTTACTCAAACTTCTTAATACAGAATTGTTGGTGACGTTTTAGGTTACCGTCATGGTTAAATCCTTTCCCACAGTTAGAGCAGACCAGAGTTTTGGTTCCACTATGGATGAGCAGATGGGTTTTTAGGTGTGCTGCTCTGAAGAAACTCTTGTCACACTGAGTGCAGTGAAACGTCTTCTTCCCGGTGTGAATCTGCTGGTGCCGTATAAAATTCCCCCTCAGGCTAAAACTCTGTCCACACTCAGAGCAGTGGTAAGGCTTCTCCCCGCTGTGTGTCCGTAGGTGGTATGTCAATTCCCATTTTCTACCAAAACATTTTTCACATTGGGGGCAACTGAATGGTTTCTCTCCTGTATGTGTCAACTGATGTCTTGTTAGATCTCTGGAAAAGCCAAAACATTTGTCACACTGAGAGCACTTAAAAGGCTTAGGCTTTTCTTTTCGCGTTTTCTGGCATGCTTTCTGAACCTCTAGCTTGTCGGAAACAGTCTCACACCTGTGCAAAATATCAGACTTCTTTCCACTATGAGTCTCTCTTGTATGTGTCACCTGATGTCTCTTAAGGTCTCTGGAAAAGCCAAAACATTTGTCACAATGAGTGCACTGATAAGGCCTTTCTCCTGTGTGAGTTTTCTGGTGTGCTTTGAGAGTTTCCGGACGGAAGAATGACTTCTTACACCTGAGACAACCATAGGGCCTCTCTTCAGTGTGGGTCATTTGATGTCTTTTTAGATGGCCAGGTCTCTGGTATCCCTTCCCACACTGAGAGCATTTATACGGTCTCGCTCCTGCATGGATCATTTCATGGCTGGTCAGTTGGGGTTGAAATCTGTACCCTTTTCCACACTGAGAGCATTTATATGGTCTTTCTACTGTTTTGATCATTTTATAGCTATTCAGTTGGGATTGTCTTCGGAATCCTTTCCCACACTTGTGTTTCCTCAGTGAATCAGCTAATGCATAGTTCCTCCCACAATCTGCACAGTGATAAGGTTTCTCTCCTGTATGACTCCTCAGATGTGTTTTCATTACATATTTATTGGAGAAGCTCTTGCCACACTGTGGACACGTGGCTTGGGTTGCCATGATTTTTCCAGATTTCAGCAAGGAAATGTACTCTTCAGGATGGTCCCTCTTGAGGTGCCTGTGAAAAAAGCGCTCTATGGTGAAGCCGAGAGCACAATGGGGGCATGGGTAGAATGAGCTCACCCCTTTCGCATCACCTACAGGAAGGAGAAAAAAGCATAATTTAATTATAGAACCAAGGTTAAGGAGTAATGAAACATGTACTGTTGTGAAATGCACCCTCCCCCTCCCTACTGAGATCGTGGTTGGAACAGGATTGTCTTAATATTGATTTATCTAATTGAGAAAACCTGTATGAATATATAAATGTGTATAAATGTGAAACAAATAAAATAAAAAAGTTAATCTCTATACATAACCACTACAGCTTACCCCCCGCATGTTACTCACTGATATCAGCAGCATCAACTTTCTTATCTGTTTGTAAAGATGTCCTGCTGCAATCGCCTATCTTTAATTCTCCTGAAACATCATCCTCATTGATTTCACAGTCCTTCAAAACAGAGATGGTTTCAGTAAAGTCAGAAAGTATGGGTAACATGTCTTGTAATCAGTCTGTTATTAAATCGTTGAACTCACCCGCACATTATCACCTTCCATCTCACTGTCCTCTGTATCTGAGCATGATGATGGTGGTGATGTTTCCAATGTCTCCCAAGGCACAGTCACTTTCACAACATCCTCATCATCTGACTTCAACCAGTCTTCATTCTCCTCCTTCTTCACGGTAATTAAGGATTTCTCTTTATCTTCTGGCTGAAGGGAGGTTTCTTCAGACTCCTCTTTGACTAGGACTGGAGAAGGCAGGACCTGACACAGAAAACATGATTCAGTATCATTCCAACAAACCCTCTCGACTTTGTAACAGAGCATGAAATTGTTGGAGCTCCTTACCTTAACTCGGAGATATGTCATGTTTTTATGCCCGCTCTCTTGGTCTTGTACGCCATGGACACCTGAGACTCGGGCGAATGAATGATCTAGTTCATTAGAATCCTCGTTTCGAGAAACCTGGGACGTTTGCACTCTAAATGATACAGCTGACCTGCTCTGCTGAATTTCACATTCTTCAGCCTCCTCTTTAACCTTGCTGCAAGGCAATGAGTGACCCTACAACAAACCATGGTTGGTGTTAAAACTCTCAACTGAAGTTGATCAATAAAACATGTAGCTGATTGTTCTGATGTTGTATAATTAAATTCTTCCCTATTTTGAATAATGCAAAAAATGTGGTTTAACTTACAAAAAACTCTTCTGACTGACCACCGCTTTCATATCTTTCAAATCGATCCACTGGATCCATTTTCACCAGATGCTGATCAAACTGAAGACCCGTCAATATCAAACGACAGAAATGTTAAATCAAATCAAGTCTCAACAACAAAACCTTGATTAATAGTTCAACAGTAACCGTGCATCCATTCCATTTTTATGCAAATCAAGTCATTCTGTATAAAAGAATCCAGACCACACCAATGCTGTAGTGGTACACCGTAGGCTCCAGCCTACACCACGGGACCACCCTGAACCATAGAACATTTTTTGCCCAGTGAGACATATTGAGGCATTTTGAAGAAAATGACAAAGGAAAAGGTTGTTTTGTAGACGGGTGGGCTGTTGAAAGGTAAATATACATGATGGGTGTTGTGCTTCATTTGTGTAGGTGTAATAAAAACTGTGATGACTTGTTGGCTTCTGGATTTTTCTTAGCCGTCAAATAGGCAGTAAACCCGCAAAAGATGAGTTCACATGGGACAAGTATGCATTTCATTATCAAGTAGGCTATGCTGGTTTTAAACGTATATGCAATGGGCTGAAAAGTTACCACAGTTGTCATTTGAACTATAAAAATAAACAACATATATTCATAATTAAACAACCTGTCAATACAGCACAAAATAAATATTTCATATGCATTTTCTAAATGTACTTGAAGACAACAGGCAGTAAAAAGATTGGGCAATACATCCAACCACCCTCACAACTGCAGACCTGATGTTACAGGCCCAAGGGGTTCAACATACAGCGTATTCCGTCCCACGTCTTAAGAATCTGTAGATTCCTGGAAACGGAACATGTTCCAGTTTTTCCATGGCCTGAAATGCCAACAACTGAGCATGTTTGGGTCGCTCAGGATCAAAGCTTTTATCTACATAATTGTATACCCAGTAGTGGGGAAACCATAGATTACGACCTAATTATCAATTGACTGACTTCCTTATTCGAAATGTTAATCTTTTAAAAACATTGCGTTTATACTTTTGTTCAGTCTACTTCTGTCTATCCTTGTTCCCTTTCGTTGATGTGTCTTACTTTATGGGGCAAATTAAAACATGCATAATTTTATATACATGTTATATTTTTTTCTTTTCTTAACTTTCATGATTTACGCTTGAAGCCAAAAAATATGAGTGGTTTTAAGGTAGGCTATTGATCATTTGGTTGGCTCTTCCAATCTGCGAAACATGCACGCGCGCGGAAACACGGAAACCATATATTTTAATTCATAAAAAAACGGTAGGTAAAATAACGAAGTTCAGACACTAATTTACAACATGCCCCCTTAATTGCGCACCCGGGGCACAATATCACATTGCTGAAATCACACAGATGCTTTCTCTATGCGTTGGTACAGCTTTCATTTGAAATTATATTAGCAACGAAATTCTCCTGTTGATCCTCATTACATTTGACATATACTGTGCAGTACCTAGAGTTTTAAACCATATACAACGACGTTAGCTAGTCTTTGTTATAACAAGCACTCCAGGCTTTGGAATTATAGCTACATAGCGTAGAATTGCTAACTAACAAGTCAGTCAGAATCTAGCCATTACATATACTGTAATTAGTTGGAGACAGTTTCTATTTGTCAAACAAAAATCTTAATTTGTTACATATCAAACTTCAATAGAGAATATAAAATACATATTTACCTGTGACTAGTTACATAGATGCTTTTCAGGAGAATTTGAGGGTTTAGGGAATATTATTGCCGTTGCACATACAGAATCTCAAAAAGACCAAAATGCTCCAACGTTTAAAAAAACGTAGCCTAGTTTACTGACACCTACAGGGCTAAATATGAAAGTAAATCATCAGAACGAAAAACTCGTCTTGAGCGTGAAGCCAACAATGATCTCTAGTTACGCAACGCCCAGGTTACCCATTGATTGGCCCCTGACGCTCAGTAAATGGTTGTGTACAAGGACTGCAATCAAAATACATTGCCTGTGTATTTTGGACTATTATCTTGATGCATGACATTGGGATGTTTCAGATTCAGCTCACAGGTGGATTGCAACATGCCTCTTAGTATGCCTGGCAAAAATCAACTACAGTATGTCACAGTATTGACCCCATCTCAAAGCACAAGCTTGGTAGTGGTGCTCATATCTGAGACTCCCTTGCAGGTATGCACTTACGTGCAGAAAAATAAAGTGATCTATATCTAACCTACAAGGACAAAATTAATCTATGGTTTCTAGACCATCTAATCAGCCAATCAGGTTTGTGAACATAATTATCTTCACATTTTTTTTCTAATACCCACACAATCAGACTAAGCATTTGAAGAGCCAATGACTGGTGAAAAAAAGTATAAAACAGAAGTGGGATAAAAAAATGAAAACACAGTGATTCAGTAGCCATAAAGGTATGATTTGAAAATATGAAGACTACACTTTATTAAAGACTAAACATTTGTCACATAAGGCCTTTCTCCTTTCGGGATACTCTGATGTGCATTGTGAGCTTCCAGAGAGTAGGATAACTTCTTACAGCTGAGACAACCTTAGAGCCTCTCTTAACGGCGGATCATTTGATGTCTGCTTAGATGGCCTGAGGGGTATACTACGAAGCGAGGTAAATGGCTTATTGAGGTAACGTAACTTCACTGAATACGTTTTCCCCGAAGTATGCTGTCATGGCAATTTACACTGCATCTCTAAACTGCTCTGAGCAGGTTATCTTCAAGGTTAACTCGATGTTACCCAACATAAGCACCGCCCTTCCGCCCACAAAAAGGCCGGGACATTTGGAAGACACAATCGACATTGCCTCACGGATTGTGAGAGGCTCACTCCGCAGGGCGAGTGTGTTTAGACACTGTGGAACTCCTCTAGTTTACCCCGATGATGTTTTCTAATAAAGATATCGATTATCATCTGAGGGAATTCCATATCTTTACCGGCTTCTAGGGCCAGGCGTAATGCCCTCACTGTTGAACAGACAAGTGTGCCTTGCTTTGCGATATTTTGCCAGCGGGCATTTAATGTATTCCATCGGTGATGCTGAACATCTGAGCTAGGGTTGGGCAACCTGGATGGGGGTGGGGGCCACATATTATGTACTGGTCATCAGGGGCCGCAGATAACTAGAATAACATCAGGGGGCTGCAGATTTACTTATTAACAAATACATTAAAAGTAAACTAGGTCTGATACTAGTTCACATATATCTGGGCAATTTTAAAATATTGAACAACATGCCGTTTTCCCGATCTGCTCATCTCTCCCGGGATTCTGCATGTTCGCTGCCGTGTAATTAAACGTGTGAACCTTTTGAACACTATACGTTTTTTTGGATGTTTTCACTACTTTGATATTTCTGTAATAGGTATCATCAAATGTTTCATGGCTAAAACATCAGCACACTCTTAGCGACACTTAGAAAGACATCACACCAGCTTTCATAGAACCTGAAATTACTGTTATATGTGTAAACATGCAAAACATGATTTCAGGTCTATTTTATGTTTTGTTTCCAGCATAGATTTTGTTGGTTCCAATACTAACTTTACAACAAATTTAGGGTCAAACATGATTAAAAAATTGTACTGTCTTCCAGTACATTTTACAAGTTTTTTTTTCAAGTTTTTTTTTTACCGTTTTCTAAATTCATCCGAGGACCGCAAAAAGAGAGGGTGGGGGCCGCAAGCGGCCTGTGGGCCGCCAGTTGCCCATGCCTGATCTGAGCAATAATACTGTATGCCGTGCAGTTCGCAAGGTAGTACTTGCGCTCACTAAACTGCTTGATGCATTTGTTGTGTTCCCAGGCCATTTAAGTGTTCTAAAGATCAAATTTGCTTTTCATGCGATCGCAAGTAAATCACAAAAAATACTTGGTCTATTTTTAATCTTCATAGACTGGGTCTATAGGCTATATAGAGAACACATACAGAATCACCCTCATCCCGAGGGTGATTGGTGCAATACGCATATTGCACCAATAGTACGCATATCCCCATAAGAGCGCCCCTGAGAGAAGGGGGGGGGTTATGTGAATAGGATGTTATTTCACTACATTCATGTTCAGGTATTTGATCATTAAATTCATACAGGTAGCCCTATAACCTAGGTGCTTCATGGAGTAGCCTATATCTTAAAAAATTAACAGTAAGCAATGGGTCAATTTCAGAGATTTAGCCCGGGCTTTACATCTCAATCATACTACAAATAGAATAAGTGTCTGTAAAACAAAATAGAGAACATATGACAAGAACACTGCTATTACGAATCTACTCTGTTGGCAATGTGCTGCCAACAAGACTCCCTGGTTGTGTTGGCCGCCACGATGTGAGATTTAGCCGTTAACCTTGCTTTAAACTCCTCATATCTTGACATTATAAACATGCATTCTTCTGGGGAAGAATACGGAGCATGAGCCATTGTGCAAAAACTCAGCCTGCGTTGCCGAATGCGCCCCTTTTATGCGAACACGCACAACTCCAATTAAATTAACACCGAGTCAACTAACAAACATCTTAATCACCATTGTAGTACCGTTTAACACCAATTTGGTCAATCAGAGTTTGTCAACCCTGACTTTCCTTGATAACCACGAGTTAACTCTGGGTAGGTTGAACTCCCTTCGTAGTATACCCCACTGGTCTTTGGAATTCTTTTCCACACTGAGCATGTATATCAAGGGTGTCCAAACCATTCCACAGAGGGCCGTGTGTCTGCAGGTTTTTAGTTTTTCCTATAAATTGGTTCCCAGTTCACACCTAAACAACCAGGTGAGGGTAGAAACTAACCAATTAGTAACCTAATTAGTCAATCAAGTACAAGGAGAGAGCGAAAACCTGCAGACACACGGCCCTCCGTGGAATAGTTTGGACACCCCTGATGTATATGGTCCCTCTCCTGTGTGGATCATTTCATGTCTGGTCAATTTGGTTTGTTCTATAAATCCTTTCCCACATTCAAAGCACTTAAATGGTCTCACACTAGTGTGAGTCCATCGATGTCTCTTAAGGTCTCTGAAAAAGCAAAAACATTTGTCACACTGTGAGCATTTATGTGGTCTTCCTGTGTGGATCATTTCATGCCTGATCCGTTGGGATCGTTCTCCAAATGCTTTCCCACACTCAAAGCATTTATATGGTCTCTCCCCAGTGTGACTCCGTCTGTGTGTTTTAAGTGACCCAGCACAGAAGTAGCTCTTCCCACAGTCTAGACAGTGATAGGGTTTGTCTCCTGTGTGAGTCCTCTGGTGCGTTTGCATAGCATATTTATTAGAGTAGCTCTTGCCACACTGAGGGCATGTGGCTGGGGTCACCCGTACACCTTTTTTTTTTTTTGCAGGGATCTCTCCAGTCTCCAGCATTTCCAAGTAATTTTTAGGGTGGTCCCTCTTGAGATGGCCATGGAAAAAACGCTCTATTGTGAATCCGAGAGCACAATGGGGGCATGGGTAGAATGAGGAGGACATACCTTTAAAGTAACGGAAGGAAAAACAGAAAATTAACTGCAGTTATACATTATAGGGGCCTACTGATTGAACAAAACAATGTGTTACCTCATGTATAAGTTATATCTCATATATACACAATAAATTCAACCCACTCAACCAACATTACTCACTAATATCAACAGCATCAGCTTTCTCATCTGAATCTGGTGTCGTCCCTACATCCATTGATATCCTACTGCAATCTTCAATCTTAACTTCAGAAATATCATGCTCATGTTTTTTGCAGTTCTGTAAAGCAGAGATGAGGGAGAATACAGTTTATCTTCAAGAATAGGCTGAATACAAACTGCTAAAGAAAGCTATACTTGTTTGTGTAATCTTAAGTGTATTACCAAGCGTCAGTATTAAGTTTACACATTATTGTACACCTATACCTGGTCTACTTCTTGTCAATAGCCCACTCCAAATGCAGCCAAAAGAATGAAGGCATAAACATTTCCTGGCCAAATTGAGAGTCACCTGGGCATGGCCCCATTCTTCCAGCTAGGAAGGGGAGACACATTCCTCTGACCTAAAAGGAATGGAGGAGAAGGTGCTGCTACTCGGCACATGTTGCTGGGTATGCTACTGGTCAAGGCCATCCCTCCCTTCCAAACAAAGAATGTTTAAGTCTGAACAGCTCCAAGACCTATATATCATGCCAAGAGCACCGCAGTGTGATCGCTTAGCATCATTGGCGTGTTCTCGGTCTATGAGATCGAGTTGTCAGCGGAGCTCAGCTAAGTGCTGGAGGCACTTCGCCCCTACTCAGAAGTCCTCGGGAAAACCTTGGCTACAGCTGACTTCATTCCTTGTCTCTCCTCCCGAGAACAGCATGGCTGCAATGGTGATAGCTTAGTGCCACAGGTGCATCCCATACAGAGTGGGGAGCGCTATGTGTCAGGTCAGGAGGGATTGAAGAGAACGTATTACATAAACTATGTAGAGGTAACAAAGACATTTTCCATCACCGCTGTTCGACCAGCATGTTGTGGTTCGACCGACAACAGGACAGTAATGCTGTATTTCAACAAGGAAGACAGAATCCATTTACTCTTTTTGTTGACAGTGGCTTGCTCCCTGCTGATATGGCACAATCTTTACCCGACCAGACCCGAGTCAATATTAAGCCGAGTTATAGCATAGAAGGTGGGGCACTTGGCTGGCTCCACACCTGTTTGGCCTTTAAAAGCATGACATAATTTGTGTTTAAGTTGTGCATGTGCCTGCTCCAATAGTGTTGTCTTCTTTCCCTCCTTTAGGTAACCAAGGTTATAGTCATATCCCAAGGATTTAGATATACAGCTTAAGGGTGCATAATGTTCAAAATGATTAGTTGAATTAAGAAATTTGTCTGAACCTTAAAGACACTTTCCCCACATAACCTTTCAAAGTATATTTATTTAGTTCTGTCTGTAAATAAAATATTGAACCTACACGCACACTATCACCTTCCATCTCCCTGTCCTCTGTATCTGAGCATGATGATGAGGATGCTTTCAATGTCTCCCAAGGCACAGTCACTTTCACATCCTCAGCATCTGACTTCAACCAGTCTTCATTCTCTTCCTTCTTCACGGTAATTAAGGATTTCTCTTTATCTTCTGGCTGAAGGGAGCATTCTTCAGACTCCACTTTGACTAGGACGGGAGAAGGCAGCACCTGACACAGAAAACATGGTTCAGTATCATTCCAACAAACCCTCTCGACTTTGTAACTGGGCATGAATTTGTTGGAGCTCCGTACCTTTACTCTGAGATATGTCGTGTCTTTATGTCCATCCTCTTTCTTTGGGACTACATGGATGTCTGAGTCTGGGGCAAATGAGGGACCTTGTTCATTAGGGTCCTCCTTTTGAGAAACCTGGGACATTTTAAATCCTAAGGACACAGCTGCCCTTTGTCTCTGCTGAATCTCACATTCTTCAGCCTCCTCTTTAACATCACTCCAATGCAATGAGTGACTCTAGTAAAGAATATTGTTGGAGTGAGGGAAGTAAACAAAATTTGACCAAAAAAACATAAGTAAAAAATGTTTTAGATATTGTATAATTTAAAAAATAATTAATATTAAAGATGCACTAGGTAGGATTTTTTTAGTAAAAAAATAAAAGTTTTGTCCCTTATAAACATGTTGTGTAAGCTAATGAGGCCCTCTAGTTGTTTAGCCACACATAGTTCAGTACCAGTGGAAGGTCAAATTATAATTTTTGGAGTGTGCCGCTACTTTCCAGACAATTCTGTTCCAGCAATCCCATTCTAGCCTATCGCATTCTGCGAGGCGGGTGTTCATCCTTGGTTTATTTTGTGAAAGCTCCTTTTACCTGGATGATATATATAGTTCAGTACGCCATAGAGAGCAAAGTACGCTTACTGTAAGAAACTATAATGACAGCTAGAGACCAGGACAACAAACTGCCAGTCCCTCCCTTGTCTACTACAGCATACACTACAAAAACTACAAAGAAGCGAAAGAAGACAGACTAGCTGTCTATGGCTAGCCACCAGGAACCCTAAGCTAATGTTAGCAAGGCAAAAAATAACATTGAACTCTATGAGTTACAGGGATTTTCCTGCATATAACACTCAAAGGCGGGCGCCTTCCCAAAATTTCGCACCGCCTCTGTGTCAGCATGGTAAAACAATTTTGCGCTCATACACTAGATAGCCTACCAACAATATACTGCAGCGAATGTGACCGTAAGATGGGTAGGTTTCCCCCCTCAATTGGGCTATTTATAATGGGCTTGGGCGGGTCGAATTACAGATTGGGTCGTGAAGATATAGCGTTTGTGAGGATTTCATGGTTTACTGTCAATGATCTGGCAACCTTGCATACCGGTCCTGACGTCAGAAAAACAAGTGGAACCTAGTTCTTTTACACCCAAAAAATATTTAAATAAAACTTAACACCTAAACTACATCCAATCCACATAATATTTGTTAATGTTTCAGATGATGTGAAGTAGAATCACAGATTTTTTTCAACAGAGTTTGCAAGACAGACAAAGATGACTGGTGAAAAGAACATTAGATTAGGCTATGTGGACTACTGTCCCCAATAACATGTTATATGCAATATACAGTGTTAAAATATAAAATTAACATATTTAAGTAACCAACAATATAAATATAGGAACGTGAGGATGCTGGATGAACAGCCAAGCTGAAGGAACTCGAGAGGGGGATAAATTATGAGGCAAGGATGGAGGAAAAAACAATGCAACAAGGCTGTAATACATAGGCCTACAGCTCTGATGCATTTTTAATTTGCAAGTCAAATTAACAAGAACATAGTATAACAACGAAAATAGACAACAATAATATTGACTGTGATTAACTATAAAGCTTGATGAATGATTTCATATTTTTATGTGATTCCTAGATCTTCTAAAAAAAATAGTTTTGATGCTCAATGGCAAACTGATTACAGTTGGTCAGACATAATGAAGCGGGAATGATATGCTCTGTATGCTAGAAGCATTGTGGAGCCAATGTGTTTGGGGAGAATCTATAGGCTGGATGCATTTAAATCCAATAAAATGTCTACTAGTCCGGGACAGGCAGAGGAGAACACAAAAACAAGAAGGTAATATCCTAAATAAGTTTAAAAAAATATATATATCAAATATGTAACATAATATGTTAATATGTTAAGAATAGATTTATTGCTTGCTTTTTGGTTGGTATTGTATTAGGGAGGATATTGTAGTGTGCATTAGCTGCTTAAGTGGACATGGACAACAGGCAGATTGAACACTAGAGTAGTTTTCTTTTTCAAGGGGCCAGATACTATATAAAGTATATCACAGGGGTGTCCGGTAGAGCGCGGGGTAGTGGGGGTTGGGGTACCACCTTTGACAAATTTTCAACCAGGAAAAACCCTGAGTTAGTGCTTTTTTTTGGAACAGGTAATTCTATTTTTCATTTTATTATTTAGTACTTCATTCTCTATTGGGCATTGGTGCGGAACCGCTTTCTGCCTGATGAGTAATTGCAACATGCTGTTATAATTGTTTTTCACTGAAAAAAATCCTACCTAGTGCAGCTTTAAAATGCATAAAATTTGGGTTAACTTACAAAACACACATATCGATCCATCTTCAGCGAAGGACAATCAGACTTGTGACCTGTCAATAAAAATGAACATCCCAAATGATAAATAATACAGAAGGCTACAAAATGCCCAAATAAAATACAATGGTAGCTATAAGTTCCCATCCAACTGGCAACAGGTTTCACATTGACTATTGAAGAATCATAAGAAAATGCATATTTTCCTACCATGACTGAGTGTTCCCACCAAAATGGCTTGTTACATAGTGCACATAAACACTACTTTTCCCTTTAAGTTTACATGTGGGTTTTTAAGTACAAGCTATGTTTTTATCATTGTTATGTTTTAGAAATCTGTCAGTCAAAATAAGTCTGAAATATGTGGTAACAAAGATGATAAGAATGTCAATTATTTATTTATAATTCTTTGCTAATTTTTAAAAATGTTTGGAAAACATAGTCACATAGTAATCTGACAATCAGCTATGGCGCAGCAGATAGTGGTTGAAGGGTATGACCAATCAGATTGAAAAATGATTGTGAAAATATTTAATGTGACTGACCAATTTGTGTAAATGTGATGGATTCTTTTCTGGAAAAAATGTCAGAATTGGGCTGCTTGTGTAAACATTTATAGTGGATATAAAATGTCTACACAACCCTGTTAAAATGCCAGGTTCTTGTGATGTAAAAGAATGAGACAAAGATAAATCATGTCAGAAATTTTTCCACCTTTAATGTGACCTATAACGTGAACAATTCAATTGAAAAACAAACTGAAATCTTTGAGGAGGAAAAATTAAAAAAAACTCAATAACCTGGTTGCATGTGTGCACATCCTTAAACTAATACTTTGTTGAAGCACCTTTTGATTTTATTACAGCACTCAGTCTTTTTGGGTAGGAGTCTATTAGCATGGCACATCTTGATGTGGCAATATTTGCCCACTCTTCTTTGTAAAAGCGCTCCAAATCTGTCAGATTGCGAGGACATCTCCTGTGCACAGCCCTCTTCAGATCACCCCACAGATGTTCAATTGGATTAAGGTCTGGAATCTGGCAGGGCCATTCCAAAGGGTTAATCTTCTTCTGGTGAAGCCATGCTTTTGTGGATTTGGATGTGTGCTTTGGGTCGTTGTCGTGCTGAAAGGTGAACTTCCTCTTCATCTTCAGCTTTCTAACGGACGCCTGAAGGTTTTGTGCCAAAATTGCCTGGTATTTGGAACTGTTCATAATTCCCTCCACCCTGACGAAAGCCCCGGTTCCAGCTGAAGAAAAACAGCCCCAAAGCATGATGCTGCCACCACCATGCTTCACTGTGGGTATGGTGTTCTTTGGGTGATGTGCAGTGTTGATTTTGTGCCAAACATACCTTTTGGAATTATGGCCAAAAGTTCAACCTTGGTTTCATCAGACCATAACACATTGTCCCACGCGCTTTTGGGAGACTTGATGTTTGTTTTTGCAAACTTCAGCCAGGCTTGGATGTTTTTCTTTGTATGAAAAGGCTTCCGTCCTGCCACCCTAGCCCATAGCCCATTCATATGAAGAATAAGGGAGATTGTTGTCACATGTAGCACACAGCCAGTACTTGCCAGAAATTCTTGCAGTTCCTTTAATGTTGCTGTAGGCCTCTTGGAAGCCTCCCTGACCAGTTTTCTTCTGGTCTTTTCATCAATTTTGGAGGGACGTCCAGTTATTGGTAATGTCTCTGTTGTGCCATATTTTCTCCACTTGATGATAACTGTCTTCATTGTGTTCCATGGTATATCTAATGCTTTGGAAATTCTTTTGTACCCTTCTCCTGACTGATATCTTTCAACAATGAGATCCCTCTGATGCTTTGGAAGCTCTCTGCGGACCATGGCTTCTGCTCCGAGATGCAACTAAGAAAATGTAAGGAAAATCCTACTAGAACAGCTGAACTTTATTTGTGATTAATCAGAGTCACTTTAAATGATGGCAGGTGTGTAATTACTTCTATTTAACATGAGTTTGAATGTGATCGGTTAATTCTGAACACAGCCACATCCCCGGTTATAAGAGGGTGTGCACACTTATGCAACCAGGTTATTGTAAGGTTTTTATTTTTCATTTTTCCCCCTCGAAGATTTTAGTTTGTTTCTCAATTGAATTGTTCACATTATAGGTCACATTAAAAGTGGAAAAGGTTCTGACATGATTTCTCTTTGTCTCATTCTTTTTACATCACAAAAACCTGGCATTTTAACAGGGGTGTGTAGACTTTTTATATCCACTGTATATTGCTTAGACCTATACATATTACGTGATACATTTTTATATTTTGCTTCATATTGAAAGGCAAAATGCATGTAGGGAAAGTGTACCTATTAAGCACATCATGTAACTTTAGACATTTCTAATACATACTGCACATTTTTTTAGTGGAGATAAAATTATAGGTTAGCCTCACATTAAAAGTTGTATTCATTTAATTACATAATTTTATCACATCTGGTAATGATTTTTAAAAAGGGGAAAAGTCTGGACTGGGTACCAGGTGTGCCATTAAGCCTACGGTTGGTCCAAATAAGCCTATTTCCAGATTTAGCGTAATTTTTTTTTATAGAAATACGGGATTCATCACAAAAGGCACTATCTATCAGTAACATAGTGAATGCTTAGCTGACAGGCGCTGTTCAGCTGTAAACAAACTACACCCGCACAAGTACTGTAGCCCACCAGATTGGTGGTGCTACTGTAACATTTATTAATACACAACTCAACCATGCATTTGAGATTCATAATGTCTCACTAGAAAAACCACACAACTCATGCTATGAACCTTAACTACAACCAGCTCTCTAAAAAGCTGACGCTGGAACACTTCTTTTAGATTCAATGTATCATGCTTCTTACTCTGTGATAATTGCTACGCGTTTTCTCTTCAGGTGCCTGAGCATCACAGGCATGCTCCTGCATGACGCAAGTCTACTTTGCACATTTTCCAGCAAAATTTCTCTTTTACTTCTTCAAAGTAAAGTGGTCCAGTAATTTAGATGACTTCTGTTGTACATGACTTTCCACCAGTGTAGTCTGCCATATTTCACCTATTTTTGTGATAATGAGTCTATAATATTTTATCTTTAATTGTCGACAATTCATCAATATCAATCAGTTGTTGCACACCAAAAACAAACTGCATTTTTGTTACAGTCACCACATTGATAACAGTGACATGTTCAATAAAAGTTTTTCTCCAACTTCTAAATTGACCAGCAGGACGTAGTAGCACTTGGACAGCCATAACTAAATCACATCAGTGTTACATAAACGTTGCATGGATGTGACTAGTATATTTTGGTAGAAACATTAAACATCAAAATATATTCTCTTTTTGATTTCAATTCAAAGATGGCAGTATGCTTAAATGGTACGTGGGCTTAATAGGCACGCTTGCCCAAAAAAATGTAACACTTCGCTAGTCTTACTCTTTTGACTATTTTAACAGAATTTACGTAACAAATTAACGTACAAATGTTACATGCGTTATTTTTCCTTACTTGCTCTTCCCCGTTCCGCAGACAGGCATGTGAGACTTGCCATGTGGAATGGATGTTACCTTCCACATTGGCATTTGCGTAAACCGCATACCTCGCTGTAAAATGTAGTCTAATTTTCTTAGATCCGTGTGCGTAAACACGATACGTATTGCCTGCAGTTATACTCTAGTTATCAGTGCTTTTTGGACGTTTAAAATAATCAAAAAACCCAAACATCATAATAGCATCCACTAATACTTGAGTGGTTCGTCTAAAATAAAAGCATGAGATTCTGTAGCATTCAACCTAAAAGAAGCAGGCATGTTTCGACAACAATCAGCGCCTAAAGACTGGCGCACAGTGATAAGGTTTGTTAGCTTATTTCAAGTATTGCAATAAAATAAAAATCGTAGTTGACGCAATCGTTAATAGGCCTAGTACAAATTTATTTTCTGACAAAACCTTCGTTGCAATATGCCTAAAATCTTTAGATAAATAATAATGTAGAAATATTTACCTGTTGCTATTTAGCTACTGGCGGACCTACAATAGTGAAGGAATATTATTACGGTTGCACATACGGAACATCGAAAAGACCAAAGTACTACAGTTTCAAAATACGTTATTTTACTGCCACCTACTGAGCATAATAGGAAATTAATCATACAGTTTAGTCAGTGAACCATAATTCTTAATATGTTGAACAATCTAACCCAGAAGTATACAGCTGATGATTCTCAATAGGTCCTTTTCCACTCCACCCTAGCTCCGCCATTTGCACGTGTCTCAAAGCTGAGGAATTGAAAATGATTGAGGGTATAAAGGCTATTTACAGTCAAATATTGCATAAGGCACTACATTATTTTTGCATTGGTGCAACTTCTCAAAACATGTAGTATTGATATGGGTGGCTAATAATGACATGCGTTTATTTTTTACACTTAACTCTAACTCAAAATGAAATATTTCCTACATTAAATATTTTACTGAGGTTTATTTCTTCCAGAACAATAGGAGGGGTTTGTTCATTTAAGTTTGCATGCTGGTTTTATTAATTAAATGTGAAACAGGATTTGTAGCGTTTAAGTGGCTAATATGTCTTAAACTGACATTCTTTTGATTCGCTCACCACAGACGTAACTGAGCTTTGTCAGAAACAAGTGAACACGACCAACAATCCCATCACGTGCATTAAGCCTGGGAGCTTTTTATTTATTATCTAGGTAATCCTTACCTTTGTGCAGTGCTTGACTTAGACTTTTTAATTTTAGGCAAACAGTGTTCTGGTTCCTTTTTTGGCAAAAGAGCAAGTCTTATTAACCTGTATATTTTGATGAACATCAATTGTGGGATTTGGCAGTTCCTGCACTTATTTTAGCCTCAAGTCAAGCGCTGCTTTGACGTAACAATTGTGAAGTTAAGTTTCAATAGAGTAAATGAAAGTAGTTATTGATCTCAGGCAAATTAGCTTAGTTTCGACCCATAGAAAAACAGTAGATAAAATGGCACTTGTTGATATTCTGATCTGAAGGTTTTGATTGATACATCCTCTAACAAAATATGTATGCATTTTCCACTCCATTTATGAAGGCACTGACATAACCCCACAAACATGTGACATAATACAATTCAAAATAGAAAAACAAAATGCTCTAATGCTAAGCAATTTCAAATTGCTATTAGCTTAGTGTCTAGCAGACAGGGTGCCATGTCACGCTTGCACAACTCCTTGTATTAAGGTAGGGTGCTTGTGAATTCAATGGTTGTATATTTGGTTAATGTGTAGCCTTGGCACGCATGTATCAGCTAAAGGTTTCCAGGTTGAATGAGCAGTGTAATAAGAATTGGACTGGCTCGATGAGATGTGCTTGGAGGAAGCACGTGCCGATCTTTGACCATCAAACCTCTGCTGTGGCATTGTCCAGAATAAGGTGAGGCAAGATTTGAGGATTGGACATCAGAAAATTAGAGAGAAAATTTTGGGTAAAAATCACACACCGACACAGAAAATATTCTTTAGTTATGCAAATCCACAGTTTCAGCTGAGACCATCCAAAAGGTTAAAAAGCTGGATGTAGAGGTCTTGGAATGGCATGGTTACACATGCTCTTCGGTTGTGAGGCTTGCTGGACGTACCGCCACATTCTCTATAATGATGTAAAGGGGTGTTATGGTAGATTCACATTATTGTCTCTGGCAAAAGGTCTGTTATACTTTCCAGTTGTCAGCATGTCAATTGCATGCTCCATTAAAACGAGATATATCTTCATTAAAACGAGATATTCGGGTTGCACAGGTAGGCCAGCTCCTCCAGGACGGCACATCCTTACATGCCATCGCAATAAGGTTTGCTGTGTCTCCCAGTAATATTTCATGGTGGAGATACCAGATGGGCCGTCACACAAGGAGAGCTGGACAGGGCGTAGAAGGGCACCAACCCAGCAACAGGACTGGTAACTGCTCCTTTGTGTGAGGAGGAACAGGAGGAGCACTACAACATGGCCTCCAGCAGGCTACCAGTCTGCATGTTTCTGACCAAACTGTCAGAAAGAGACTCCATGAGGGTGGCATGAGGACCTGACGTCCTCTAGTGGGACCTGTACTCACATCCCAGCAAAGTGCAGCGTGACTGGTATTCGCCAGAGAACACTAGAATTGGCAGGTCCCCATTCTCTTCACATGAGAGCAGGTTCACATTCAGCACATGACAGACGTGAAAGAGTCTGGAGACGCCGTGGTGAACATTATGCTGCCTGCAACATCATTCAGCATGACCGGTTTGGCGGTAGGTCAGTGAGTCTGGCGGAGCATATCCTTGGAGGTTCGCACAGACCTCCACGTGCTAAACAGCAGTCAGGGTACTGGGTACTGTTGACAGGTACCAGGATGAAATTCTCAGACACCGTCAGACCTTACGCTGGTGCAGTGGACCCTGGGTTCCTCCTGGTGCAGGACAATGCCCGGCCTCATGTGGCCAGAGTGTGTAGGCAGTTCCTGGATGACGAAGGCATTGATGCCACTGACTGGCCCTCATGTTCCCCAGACCTGAATCCAATTGAGAACCTCTGGGACGTTATGTATTGGTGCATCCAATGCCGATAATTAGTGCCACAGACTGTCCAGAAGCTCACTGATGCCCTGACCCAGGTCTGGGAGATCCCCAAGACAACATCCACCTTCTCATCAGAATACCCAGATGTTGTTGGGAGTGCATACAGGCACGTCGGGGCTTATATACAGGTGCTGGTCATATAATTAGAATATCATCAAAAAGTTGATTTATTTCAGTAATTCCATTCAAAAAGTGAAACTTGTATAATGTATACATTCATTCCACACAGACTGATATATTTCAAGTGTTTATCCCTTTTAATTTTGATGATTATAACTGACAACTAATGAAAACCCCAAATTCAGTATCTCAGAAAATTAGAATATTGTGAAAAGGTTCAATATTGAAGACACCTGGTGCCACACTCTAATCAGCTAATTAACTCAAAACACCTGCAAAGGCCTTTAAATGGTCTCTCAGTCTAGTTCTGTAGGCTACACAATCATGGGGAA